>JAVJIF010024151.1:0-28640 GCA_038442645.1 Agave tequilana
AAACAAAGAATGTATACTTGAAATATCAAAATTTAAAAACCATATTCATGATAAACCAAAACACATAGAAGTAAGTTTCTATAAACAATATAAGCTCTAATATGTGTAAATAGAATCCAACACATATATAAACTATGTAAACATAAACTTTTTAAAGCTAAAAATGGTAAACCGAAAATCAAAAACTAAAACTTGTGTGTGTGTGAACAATTCAAAGCTATCCTATCCTTACACAAGATCTAAACAAATATCTAAACAAATCTAAATACAAGTCTTCTTATAGATCTTCTCCAAGACGACTCGATCCAAACACGATCCAAAGAGGTTGACTCACTTGATGCGATCTTGAAGTGTGAGCTTTTGAATCAACACATGATAGCTTCAATTCTTGACTTTGTCTATTGTAGAAGCTAAACACCAATAATGATCTTGACCTATATCTGAAACTTAATAAACACAAAATCATTAATAACATAACTTTATAAGTTAGTCATCATCAAAACTAAGGGTGAAAGGCCTCCTGGCCAACAATCTTCCTCTTTTTGATGATGACAAAACTTATGAGGTTATATATTCATGGATTAAAGATAAGCTTCATAGAAGCCCCCTTAACTCATGCATAACATAAAACAAAAATAAACATATAGATATTCAATATAGATATTCAATAGAGCTCAGATACTAATAGACTCAGATACCAATAAAATGGATATATGATATAAGAACTCTGAATATCAAAACCATGCATATAGATATGCATAGAACATATATATGCATAAACACAAATAAATATGCATATATAAACTAAATCATTCTCCCTCTTTTTGTCAATCATCAACAAAGGGGCAAAATATCAATTGATAACATATACCAATTGAAAATTAAAACATATATCAATTGAAAATACACCAATTTAAAATAAAAACATTTTGATAACAAAAAAAAAATACCAATTGAAAAAACATGGATAAAAAAAAATTATACCAATTGAAAATAAATAATCCATGAAATTAATCTTTTTATTCGAAATCATTTGGCAATATAGATACCAATTGTAAACAATTGATACCAATATGAAAAATTTAAGCATTTTCTAAAACAAAATATTTTTCTCAAAAAGAATGAGAGTTAGATATCAATTGAAAAATAAAATTAAGAATTTTTCTTGCTCTTTTTTGACATACCAACAAAACAAATGCATAAGCTTGTAAACGATACCAATTAACATTTAGAACTAAATCAAGCTTAGCATAAAATAATTTATGCTATAAAAATATATATGTATAAACATTGTCAATCTAGCATAAGAAATCATATATATGTATATATGATTAGAGCATTGAAATATGGTGTGTATATATATAAGAAAACATGAGTATACAAAAATGAAAATATCATTAAGAGTCATGTATAACTCATATCATCCACCCTATCATGTATAAGTATAAAATAGATAGTCATTAAAGAGCATATAAGCTATGGTTGCCCAACCAATCGCCTTGAAGGGTAGAAGTTTTCAAAAATAATTATTTTAAAAATAGTTTAGCATATATTAAAAACACTACTAATTTGAAGAATATAGAACTAGTTTAGAAAAATTTTGAAAATTAGTACTAAATCTTTCAAGTAAAGAATAAAAATATATATATCTCATAAAAATATGCTAAATACATAATAATTGACACTCAAATATCAATGAAGCACATATAGGCTCATGAATTCAAATCATGAGTAAACTCAAAATATAGAGTGTACAAGAATCATGTAATAAACATAATCATAGAGATTAGACAATGAAGCTCAATCTCATTAAAACACATGAAACTCTTTTTTTATGAACATAGAACTAAAAAAATTCTATTTTCATCAAAACTATTCAAGAAACATAAACTTCAAAGTATATATATGTTTTTTCAAAACTAAAACATACATATTTATTCCAAATATGAATTGAGTCAATAAAGAGTACATGGCATATAAAGCAAGTGACTCAAGTATAGAACATATATATTATGTAGTTTTAAACAAAATTTACATATATATGAAGCTAAACATATTTTTTATAAAACATAAACAAGAGTGATATAAAACAATTATAAGAATTACAAGTATAAATGTAAGAGTCATCAAAATTAGTTCATACAAATACATGTAATCAGTACACAAGAACAATAAAGCATTTAAACATAAGAATCAAGTGCAGCTCACTAATTGTACAAATATAAATACAAGTTTTAATAAAAATTACATTTAAACATGTAATCAAAATATCATATGCACAAAACATCAAAACATGGTAAATAAACAAATATGATCATTAGCATAAATGCAAGTATTATTAACACTAGGATATGCACAATAGCTAAACTATAGTAAGAACACAAAGGATATGGATTCATTTAAGTATGGGTGTATCTCAAAAACTACATATGTATATCACAAGTCTAATAATCATTGCATTTGAGCATGAAAATCATGACATGTTAAAACTATTCAATTTAAAAACATGAAAGCATATAAATATAAACAAAGTAAGGAGAATAGAGATAGTTACCAAACCGAATGAACTAATCTTTATATCTCCAAACACTTGGTGGTCCTCCTATCAAAACTTTCTTGATAGCGATGCATCCAATGTTATGTTCATTTGAGCTCAAACGCACCCACCACCAATGCACCAATACTCTCACGTCTTATGAGAGCCCACACCTACATCAAATGAAATAGGAATGGATTTTGATACCCAAACTTTCTTAGGCAATGGGGTTAGTAGCTCTCCTAACCCAAACATTTTGACTTACAAAATTTAAAGCATGTATTCTATCATAATAAAAATTTACAAGATGGTCTTTGCGGCCACAATGTGTACAAGTGTACACTCTACTATACATGAAATCATGTGTGTGAGCATGATGAGCATGTGTATGCCGTGAATGGTGTGCATGCAAATGTGAAGCATATTTCTTACAAAATATGAATTTTAATCTCTTGTGGTTCATAACACATTGGCTCAAATGAAGCCTAAACAATCTACACTCTTATTCAAAACACAAATATCGTTATCAATGTAAGAAGACGTGGAGCAAGTAATAGAAACAACATTCTTATCACTAGATAAAGATAAAGCAATGGTAGTATTGCAAACAAGAGAATCTAAATCATTTTTCAAAGAAACGTTTTCTTTTGAAACATAATCCAATTCCTTGAAAATTAAATAATTTTGTTTTTCAAGAAATCATTTTCTTTTAAAACAAACTCAAGTTTTGAAGATAAAATATCATTGTTCTTCAAAACAATATCAAAATTATTTTTTATTTTTCAAAATCTCATTTTCTTTCAAAATAAGATCAAGTTGAGATTTCAAAGAATCTCTTTCACTTAAAACCTCAACCTTCTCTTTTAATACCAAATCAAGCTTTGAAATAACATTTCATTTTCTTTTTTAAATCAAAACATTTATTTTTCAAAACTTTGTATTTTGAAAGCAAATTTTCACAAAACATTAAAAGCTCTTCATTCAAAGCATGAGCATCCATACTATCATGATCATTGGAAGAGTTAGCACAATCATCAAGATGAGATTCCAAAGTTACCTCAAGAAAATCATTCTCTTAGACCATATAGCACGCTTTGTCAGACTCATCTATTATGGGTTCTCTCTCCATATTGTTTGAAGTTTATTCCTTGAGAGAGATCAAAGTGTTTTACATTGTAAAGCGAAATCACAATGAGAAATCAAAGAAAAATATTTTTTGCTAAGTGTACGTTTTAGTACATTCATGTCTTGTGCATCAGCCTCTAAGTACTTGTCATATCAACATATGATTTCTTGATAGTGGCAAGGTAAATATGCAATCTTAGGGTTTTGAGGTAAACACTCATTTTAAACTTTCACATATCAATGTTAGAGACATCATATCATACATGGGTGGAACAAGTGAGTGTAATGAATGAATATGTGCAAAACAAATATATAGACTAGCAAATGAGGATCAGACTCCTATGTGGTTAAACCGATTGAAAATACACCTAAAGAGGGGTGAATAGGTATAGTGCTAATCTATATGACAAATAATACGAAATTAAAATTTTTATACTAGCATACAATGTATAACCAAGAGTGAGTTCAAATTTTCCGTGAAGGGCTCTGAAACTTCTCCTCACGATTCCTCTAAATTATGAATTGATGTGCTTCAATAGCTCTCTTGGTTTAATAATAGTGTGTGCACACAAACAATATCTAGCATATATGGATATGAGCAATAATAACAATGCAAGATATAAAGAGCGTTGAGAGATAGAGAGATCCAAATGCAAATACAAGGATATATTTCGAGGTCTGCTTGACGTCCCCGCCTTTATACAGAAGGATTTCTACTATGTCCACCAAGGACCTTCCACAAAGGAACATCCACCAAGAAATTAAAACAATACAAATAAGGAGTACACAACTCCAACTCTCACACCTCTACACAAGAGGGTAGGAATAAAGCCAAGTATAAAGTAAAGAAAAAATCACAACTTAGTGATCACTTAAATCACAAATTATATTTGGCGATCTCAAAAGACCACAAACAAAACACCTCTCACAATACAAGATCTTAGAGGATAGATTTGCAGTGAAAAGCTCAAGTATGCAAGTGAACAAAGTTTTTGAAAAGGAAACACAAAGAAAAACACTTGGGAAAACTCTTAAAAGATATAGAAATGAAACTAGAAACTAGATTTCTCAAAACTTGTTTTTCTTTGATTTTTCAAAACTTTGAAACTAAATAAAGATAAAGAATTTAGCACCAAAAACTTGTTTAGGAACTCTACAGAAAGCAAGTAAAATGGCTCTTGAAAACTTGTTGAAAATCTTAATTGAAGTGAGATAAAATTAGCTCTTGAAAATCTTCTCTAAAAACTAGACCAAAAGACCCATATATATAGGCTGTTAAAAACTAGTTGTTATGGGCTCAGGAAGGCCCGTCGACCGGCGAACTGTCATTTTTTATACCGTTGGGGTTGCCGGTCGACCGCTTGATCGACCGTACCCAAGCCCATAGAGAGTTTAACTCTCTAAGCCCGATAGTGGGCTTGAGGCAGTCAGTTGACCGACTGGTCAACCGCACTTTGGAATCGTGAATGTGGGCACGCCGAACGACCTGTCAGTCGACCGCAAGCAGCCCAAACCGATATTTTCATAGTTTAAACTCTAACTTGTTAAATCCATAAAAATTTAATTATATCCCAATAAATTCCATAAAAATAAGTTCAACTTTGAAGTACAAATATGTGTGATAAAAAATTAACACATTTTACAAATATATGAAATACTTTTGAGGTAAAGAAATTAAAGCTTAAACAATAAACTATATTTTTCAAATATCAAATTTTGAGTTAAAAATCTGATTTCTATAAAACTTGTATAAATATAAAAACAAGATATTTGAAACCTCATTTGAAGCATAGTGTGTATGGATAGAATCTAATACACATAGTAAATGATATATACTTATTTTTGACAATAAATATCAAAATAAGTTTTGATAAAAATAAAACTTAAACATATAAATTAGATACATCAAAATAAGTTTTTCTTAACATATATGAACCATCAATGTTTATGGATGAAATCCAATATGCATATAAACTATGTAAACTTCTTTTGATGAATCTATTCATAAAAACAAATGATGTATACTTGAAATATCGAAACTTAAAAATCGTATTCGTGATAAACCAAAACACATAGAAGTAAGTTTCTAAAAAAATCATATAAGCTCTAATGTGTGTAGGTAGAATCCAACACATATATAAACTATGTAAACATAAACTTTTTAAAACTAAAAAAGGTTAAACAGAAAACCAAAAACTATAAACTTGTGTGTGTGAACTTGAGCAATTCAAAACTATTCTATCCTTATAAAGATCTAAACAAACATCTAAATAAACCTAGAAACAAGTCTTCTTGTAGACCTTCTCTAAGACAACTCGATCCAAATACGATCCAAAGAGCTTGACTCCATCACGAGTACTTGATGCGATCTTGAAGTGTGAGTTTGTGAATCAACACGTGATTGCTTCAATTCTTAACTTCGTATCCATTGTAGAAGTTAAACACCAATAATGATCTGGACCTATATCTAAAACTTAATAAATACAAGATGATTAGTAACATAATTTCATAAGTTAGTCATCATCTAAACTTAAGGTGAAAAGCCTCCGGGCCAACGCAGAGCTAAGCTTTAGAGCGAAGCTAAGAGATAAGCCCGTAGTGTAGCTAAAAGAGCTTACATTGAAGCTAGAGTTGAGCTTGCAACGAAGCTAAAAGATAGTTCTTTTGATAGAACTCAAGTAAGCTTCAGAGCAAAGCTGAGAAATGAGCCCTCAGCGGAGCTATTCTAAATTTGCTGTGAAGCTAGATTTGAACTTGCAACGAAGCTAAATGTTAGATTCTTGGGCTTCTTCAGAAGGTTTGGTTCACTATCTGCTTCATTGGATCAGTGGAGTTCAAATCATTGGTTTGTCCATCAGGGATGAATAGGTCTTCAGCAAGCTTGCAACTTGTCTTTTAGAAGTGTTGACAAGTTAGGCACCGTTCGGATTAGTTGCAAAGAAGCCATGGAGTTCATCTTTTTGGAGTGTCAACACTCCTAACCTGAAAGATGTCCTTTCTCTGTATGCTCTGGTAGGTCAGATCAGGGAGCATCCAATCACTTGTGATGGAGATTCATCCACCTCAAACCGGTGAGATTTTCCCACCACGGTATGACATTAAGAGATACAAAGATTTCCACTATTAAGGTGCTAAAATAAAATTCTGAAACCAATAAGAGGTTAAACCAATATGATGATGAGGAGATATCAGACGAAAGAGAGCACTTGCTAAAGAAAAGAAATATGATGGGTGTATAATCATGAATGAAACATCTACTGGAGAGATGAATTCTGATCAAAATGGAACACTTGCTAAATATGATTTACATAAGTCTTTTTCGTGTGTAACAAGGCGAACTTTGTGCCTGTGAGTAGTTTACACAAGATGGATTTAAAAACTTATGAAGAGCACCTTTCACGTGAAGTGAGGCGGACACTGATTGAATGTGAATTCCATCAATCTAAAAGGAGACATGATATCCATGATGTTGGCCCAAGGTTACAATCACCCGTTTTTAGTGTGTTTTGATGATTACAAAACATATTAGTTATTTGTACTAATATCAATTGTTGTTTAAGTGTGTTTCAGGTTTCTATCTCAAATAGATGTCTTCTTCCCTAAAGGAAGGTGCTTTGGACTCAAGACAACTCAATTTGGGCTCAAGATGCAAAATTGAAGATCATGTGGAGATAGCCCCTTTTGAAGCCTTGAAGTCCCTAGAACATTGTAAGAATAGAATGTTAAAGTTTGAGTGTAGGATATTTGGCTCTAGGATACACACACACACATTATTCTTTACTAATTCTATGTTTTAAAAACGTTTGTTTCTAAGTTTTATGCCTTAGTTTATATATACATGTATCCAACTTGTTACATTTTGAATATCTTGTTTAAAACATGTGTATAGACTATTTCTTGCATAATACTTAGTTGTAAGTAGTTCAAAATATTTTTACAAAAATTTCCAACTTCAAAAACTGCTTTTTTTCTGTTTCAGGCAAGTCCGGCCGACCGCTCGGTCGACCGGCGCCTGTGTCAGGACATGCACGGTCTGTGCATGTCTGTCGGTCGACCGGCCGGTCGACCCGACTGTTAACAGTTTGCTCTCGGGTTTTCTGGGTCGACCGCCCGGTCGACCGAGAGAAGGAAACTGTGTTTTGTCAAAGAGGACGGTCGACCGGACGGTCGACCGGAGCCCAACGGCTCTTTGCCAACAAGGCAACGGTCGACCGACCCGGTCGACCACCAAGCCTGCTGCTGCCCAACGGCTCTTTCCTCTTTGGTGCAATTTTGAAAACTGTTTTTATTTTCTGTTTTAACAGACTTTTTGAGAGTTGTTGGAGACCTTTTTCAGGTCAAATTAGGTGTAAAGAAAATGGTTTTAACCTATTCTCTCCATATAAATAGAGGGAAATAGGTCCTCATTATTCACCAAGAAAAATCCTCAAGTTTTCAAAGTTTTCAAAGAGAAAAGAAAAGTGTTTAAGCTCTCCATTTCCAATTCTTTCTTGAGCTATTTTTCAGTTGTGTTCCCTTGCAAAAATCATCTCTACAACTGAGTTTTTCTCACTACACTTCATAGAGCCAAAAATCCTTTACTCATTCTATAGGAAGTTGTAAAGAGTGAGAGTTTGTAAAAGAGTTTGGTGATCTTGTTTGTGATCACCTTGGTGACTTGTAATCTTTTTCTTCTTGTGGAGACACCTCTTCGGTAGAGGTTATTGTAAGTTGGAGAGCTCGGTGCTCGGGTCTTCGGTAGACCATTGTAAGGCGTCCTCGGTGGATAGTGGAAACCCTTCACGGAGGTGAAGGCGGGGAGTAGAGCGGTGGCTCGAACCTCGAAACAAATTCTTGTGTTTGCGATTGCCTTGTGTCATTCTTGCTTTAAATTTCCTTTGCTCTCTATTGCTTTCATTTAATTACTTGAGTTCTAATTTTCTTTCCTTGTGCAATTGGTTCTAGTTTGTTACACTTGTCATACTTGTGATATTTATCTTGTGTGCATTTCATCATTGCATATTGTTCATCTCTTGTTCGATCATTTCTCATACAACAAGGTTGCATTGCGCACCTCTAACCCATTAAAGGGGAATTGGGAGGAAGGAGTTCAGAACCTCTCACGGGGTATTCGGCTCTTAGTCTTGTTTTAAGAGATCGTTGTATCATTCATCATACTTAGTTTTAAAAAGAATCATTAGATTAGCAATTACACCTATTCACCCCCCCTCTAGGTGTTTTTCAATTGGTATCAGAGCTTGAACTCTAGGATTTGGCTTAACAACCTTAGAGAGATCCTAATATTGCTAATCATTTCATTCATTCTCACTTAGTAAAGATGGCCGATGGTATTAAGACACCCCTTAAGTTTGATGGACTTAACTTTCCCATATGGAAAGTTAAGATGATCGTTTTCTTGCAATCTCTAGGTAGTCGAGTTGCAAAGGCCGTGACCAAACCCTTTAGTGCACCCCCCGGTGATGAATCCACTTGGTCCGAAATAGAGACCAAAGAATTTGATGCCAATGCTAGGGCTCACTATGAACTACTTCAAGCCCTTAATGATGATGACATAGCTAGAGTTATTCATTGCAAGTCCGCATATGAAATTTGGACACATTTGCTAGTTACACATGAAGGGACCTCACAAGTGAAGAGGGCTAAGATTGACCTTCTTCGGTCCCAATATGAGAATTTTTGCATGCAAGAAAATGAAACCATAGATGATATGATTACAAGATTTACAAAGATCACTAATGGACTTTCTTCTCTAGGTGATGCTATCGACAACGATCAAAGAGTAAGAAAGATCATCCGGGCTCTTCCTCCTTCATGGGAAGTAAAAGCAACAACCTTGAAGGAACTCAATGACAAGGAGGAGATGGAGCTAATTGGTCTCATTGGGAACCTCAAAACCCATGAGATGGAGAGGAAAGTGAGGGAGGACATGGCTCCTTCCAAGAAGAAGACAATAGCCTTCAAAAGTCAATCCACACACTCCGACGAAGACGATGAAGAAGAAGATGACGAAGAGCTCTCACTTCTTATGAAGAACGTCCGGAGGATGTACAACAAGGCTAAATTTCAAGGAAGAAAGAGATGGCAAGGAGGCAAAGAAGAAAGAAAGATCATTTGCTTTAATTGCCAAAGACCGGGACACATAGTGGCGGAGTGTCCGATAAAGTGAAGCCCTCCACCTCAAAGAAGCCTCACAAGAAGAAGGCAATGAAAGCTACTTGGGATTCCGAGAGCGAATCCGAGGAGGAGATTGATACCGCCAACATGTGCTTCATGGCCAATGAAAGCACAAGCAAGGTAACCCCTTCCACTTCTCCTAATGATGAACTTTCCATGGATGAATTAGGAGAAGCTTTTGTAGAATTATCATAACTATGATTTTCTTAAGAAAAAGTATTTAAAAATGAAAAAGGAAAATGAATCTCTTAATCATCAAGTTTTTACTCTTTCTAAAGAAAAGGATGAATTACTTTCCACTCTTGTTTTCACTCAAAAAGATTTTGACAAGTATAAGATTTCTTGTAAAGGCAAGTCCCCACTAGTTGATTCTAATGAGATTACCATGCTTAAAGAAAGAATTGACTCATTAGGAATTGTTTTGAAAAATTGTGAGTTTGATAAGAAGAAGATAGAGGCTATGTTTCCTAAGAAACAAGCCCCTAAGAAAAATGTTCACCATGCTCATGCTCATGTTCATACCACACAACCTTTACATCGTGGCAAACCCCCAAAGCATGCTCACACTTCACACACTCATCATGCATTCATGTATGGAAGAGTGTTCTCATGTTCACATTGTGGGCGGAAAGGACACTTAGCCAATTTTTGCTATGATAGACTAAGTGCATCTTTTCATAATGTTTGGGTTCGAAACACTAACTTTCAAGGACCCAAGAAAGTTTGGGTACCAAAGTCAACAACTTTGTTAAATGATATAGGTACCTTCCAAAGCCCAACGACGTAGAGGATTGTGGTATCTTGATAGTGGTTGCTCAAGGCACATGACTTGGGACATCAACAACTTTGCAACCCTATCAAGATACCATAAAGGTGGCACCGTCACCTTCGGAGATGATGCCAAGGGTAAAATCATCGGTATTGGTATGTAAAACTCGGCACATCCCCTTTAATTGAAAATGTAGTTTTAGTTGATGGACTCAAGCATAACCTCTTGAGTGTTAGTCAACTTTGTGACAAAGGTTTTGATGTTGTTTTTGATCATATAGCTTGTAAAGTAATTGATAGAATTTCTAATACTTGTGTGTTTTCCGGTTTTCGTGAAAGTAATGTTTATATGATAGATATGTCTAATATGTCTTGTAATATTACTTGTTTAAAAGCCCTCGATGACGACTCTTGGTTGTGGCATAGAAGATTAGGCCATATTTCATTTGACCACATATCTAGGTTAAACACAAGGAAATGGTGAAAGGTATTCCTTGTTTGAGTTTTGAAAAGGACCGAGTTTGTGACGCATGTCAATTGAGAAACAAACTAAGTCTTCTTTCAAGTCAATTAAGGATATCATGACATCACGTCCTTTGGAGTTAATCCATATGGATCTATTTGGCCCTACACAAACCAAAAGTTTAAGTGGGAATAGATTTGCATTTGTTTTGGTTGATGATTTTTCACGGTTTACTTGGGTTTTCTTTCTTGAACACAAAAATCAAGCATTTTCTTATTTCCAAACTTTTAAGAAAAGAGTTGAAAAAGAAAAAGAGTCTTCAATTTTAAGAATAAGAAGTGATAGAGGAGGTGAGTTCATTAACCTACCCTTTACCACTTTTTGTGAAGAACATGGAATTAAGCATGAACTTTCTTGTCCTAGAACTCCACAACAAAATGGAGTAGTTGAACGGAAAAATCGAACTTTGCAAGAGATGGCTAGGACAATGCTAAGTGAATATGGTCTACCACATTATTTGTGGGCCGAGGCCGTTAATACATCATGCTATATATCAAATCGTGTTTTCTTGTGTAAAAATACTACAAAACATCTTTTGAAATGTACTTTTCTAGGAAACCAAATGTTTCATATTTCAAAGTTTTTGGATGCAAATGTTTTGTTCTAAATACAAAAGATAATTTGGGAAAATTTGATCCTAAATCTTATGAGGCTATATTTGTGGGTTATTCTAGTACTAGTAAGGCTTATAGAGTCTTCAATAGGTCATCATTGACTATTGAGGAATCTATACACGTTAAGTTTGAGGAATCTAACTTGTTTCTTAAGAATGTTGTAGAAATAGATGCTTTGGATGAAGGCTTGGAGAAAGTGACCTTGGAGGATACACCTACTATGGGAGACAAGCCAAAGGATGATGAAGGAAGTGAAGCTAAATTACAAGAGGCTCAAGAAATGAAGATCAAACAAATGGAGAAGAGCCCACTCAACAACTTCCAAAGGATTGGAGATACAATCCACATCATCCCAAGGACCTCGTCATAGGTGAAGTATCACAAGGGGTAACCACTCGCTCTAAACTTCATGATTATTGTGGTCATTATGCATTCATTTCTCGTGTTGAACCCAAGAACGTCCTCGAAGTCGAGGCCGATTCATATTGGTTGCTAGCTATGCAAGAGGAACTCAATCAATTTGAGCGCAACCAAGTTTGGCACCTTGTTCCTAGGCCCCACGATAGACCAACAATTGGTACTAAGTGGATCTTTAAGAACAAGTTGGATGAATCGGGTAACGTTGTTAGGAATAAAGCTAGGTTAGTTGCCCAAGGTTACACTCAAATTGAAGGAATCGATTTTGAAGAAACCTTTGCACCCGTAGCACGGCTTGAAGCCATACGGATGACACTAGCATTTGCCTCATATAAAGATTTTAAATTATTTCAAATGGATGTTAAAAGTGCTTTTCTAAATGGTTTTATTGAAGAGGAGGTGTATGTTGAACAACCCCCCGGGTTTGTTGATCCTACACACCCGGATTTTGTATTCAAATTAGATAAAGCTCTTTATGGTTTAAAACAAGCCCCTAGGGCTTGGTATGAAAGACTTTCTTCATTTTTAATTTCAAATAGTTTTAAGAAAGGTAAAATTGATACAACCTTGTTTACAAAACATGTAGAAAAGATATACTTATTGTACAAATTTATGTAGATGATATTATTTTTGGTTCTACTAATGAATCTCTTTGCCAAGCTTTTGAGTCATGCATGAAGGATGAATTCGAAATGTCTATGATGGGGGAGCTCAACTATTTCCTTGGACTCCAAATCAAGCAAAAGAAGGATGGGATCTTCATCAATCAAGCCAAGTACACAAAGAAACTAATCAAGAGGTTCGGGCTTGAAGGATCTAAAGTAAGCAAAACTCCCATGGCTACAACTACAAAGCTTGACAAGGATGAACAAGGTAAAAGTGTAGACATTAAATTATATCGTAGCATGATAGGTAGCTTGCTTTATTTGACGGCTAGTAGGCCGGATATCATGTTTTCCGTTTGTCTTTATGCACGTTTTCAATCTTGTCCTAAAGAATCTCATATAATTGCGGTTAAACGCATAATTAGATACCTTAAGGGCACTATTGAAATGGGTTTGTGGTATCCGAAAACCGGCCAATTTTCAATGACGAGTTTTTCGGATGCCGACTATGCGGGTTGTAGGGTAGATAGGAAGAGCACAAGTGGAACATGTCAATTCTTAGGTAATTGTCTTGTATCTTGGTCTTCCAAAAAGCAAAATTCGGTAGCCCTTTCAACCGCCGAGGCGGAGTATGTTGCAGCCGGAGCTTGTTGTGCACAAGTTCTTTGGATGAAACATACTCTCCTTGACTATGATTTACACTTTGATCATGTTAAAATATTTTGTGATAATACTAGTACTATTCACATGACAAAGAATGCAAATCAACATAGTAAAACCAAACACATTAACATTAGGTATCACTTTCTTAGAGATCATTATGAGAAAGGTGATATTGATATTGATTATGTTTCTACCGATTTTCAACTTGCCGATATTTTTACTAAACCTCTAGATTATGCTAGATTTTCATTTATTTGTGGTGAGTTGAATGTTTGCATGATAGATTCTTAAAAATATTTCTATTTTGCTTTGTTTTTTTTGTTTTTGTTTTGTTTGTTTTGTTTTTAACCTTTTTTGGTGTATGACAAAAAGGGGGAGAAAAAGAAATAAGTTTGCTTATTGAGTTTGCTTATTGAGTTTGTTTATTTACTTGAGTTTTGGGAGAAAAAGATAGATAATAGATAATTTTGTTCATAAGTTTGTTCATTATTTTGAGTTGTATGACAAAAAAAATATTGTGTTTAATATTTTTCAATGCTTTATGTGTGTTTACATAGCTTTTCATATTCTTGATATATACATAGCATTGTTTGAGGGGGAGCTTTCCAAGCTCTTCTTCCATTTTTGTTTAAATAACTTATGTGTTTTGTCATCATCAAAAGGGGAGATTGTTGGCCCAAGGTTACAATCACCCGTTTTTAGTGTGTTTTGATGATTACAAAACATATTAGTTATTTGTAATAATATCAATTGTTGTTTAAGTGTGTTTCAGGTTTCTATCTCAAATAGATGTCTTCTTCCCTAAAGGAAGGTGCTTTGGACTCAAGACAACTCAATTTGGGCTCAAGATGCAAAATTGAAGATCATGTGGAGATAGCCCCTTTTGAAGCCTTGAAGTCCCTAGAACATTGTAAGAATAGAATGTTAAAGTTTGAGTGTAGGATATTTGGCTCTAGGATACACACACACATTATTCTTTACTAATTCTATGTTTTAAAAAACGTTTGTTTCTAAGTTTTATGCCTTAGTTTATATATACATGTATCCAACTTGTTACATTTTGAATATCTTGTTTAAAACATGTGTATAGACTATTTCTTGCATAATACTTAGTTGTAAGTAGTTCAAATATTTTTACAAAAATTTCCAACTTCAAAAACTGCTTTTTTCTGTTTCAGGCAAGTCCGGCCGACCGCTCGGTCGACCGGCGCCTGTGTCAGGACATGCACGGTCTGTGCATGTCTGTCGGTCGACCGGCCGGTCGACCCGACTGTTAACAGTTTGCTCTCGGGTTTTCTGGGTCGACCGCCCGGTCGACCGAGAGAAGGAAACTGTGTTTTGTCAAAGAGGACGGTCGACCGGACGGTCGACCGGAGCCCAACGGCTCTTTGCCAACAAGGCGACGGTCGACCGACCCGGTCGACCGCCAAGCCTGCTGCTGCCCAACTGCTCTTTCCTCTTTGGTGCAATTCTGAAAACTGTTTTTATTTTCTGTTTTAACAGACTTTTTGAGAGTTGTTGGAGACCTTTTTCAGGTCAAATTAGGTGTAAAGAAAATGGTTTTAACCTATTCTCTCCATATAAATAGAGGGAAATAGGTCCTCATTATTCACCAAGAAAAATCCTCAAGTTTTCAAAGTTTTCAAAAGATAAAAGAAAAGTGTTTAAGCTCTCCATTTCCAATTCTTTCTTGAGCTATTTTTCAGTTGTGTTCCCTTGCAAAAATCATCTCTACAACTGAGTTTTTCTCACTACACTTCATAGAGCCAAAAATCCTTTACTCATTCTATAGGAAGTTGTAAAAGAGTGAGACTTTGTAAAAGAGTTTGGTGATCTTATTTGTGATCACCTTGGTGACTTGTAATCTTTTTCTTCTTGTGGAGACACCTCTTCGATAGAGGTTATTGTAAGTTGGAGAGCTCGGTGCTCGGGTCTTCGGTAGACCATTGTAAGGCGTCCTCGGTGGATAGTGGAAACCCTTCACGGAGGTGAAGGCGGGGAGTAGAGCGGTGGCTCGAACCTCGAAACAAATTCTTGTGTTTGCGATTGCCTTATGTCATTCTTACTTTAAATTTCCTTTGCTCTCTATTGCTTTCATTTAATTGCTTGAGTTCTAATTTTCTTTCCTTGTGCAATTGGTTCTAGTTTGTTACACTTGTCATACTTGTGATATTTATCTTGTGTGCATTTCATCATTGCATATTGTTCATCTCTTGTTCGATCATTTCTCATACAATAAGTTTGCATTGCGCACCTCTAACCCATTCAAGGGGAATTAGGAGGAAGGAGTTCAGAACCTCTCACGGGGTATTCGGCTCTTAGTCTTGTTTTGAGAGATCGTTGCATCATTCATCATACTTAGTTTTAAAAAGAATCATTAGATTAGCAATTACACCTATTCACCCCCCCCCTCTAGGTGTTTTTCACATGATTAAAGTAGTGATGGGGAGGAACATACAAGAAGAAAGAATCTGTAACCAGAAGAAGCACTTTCAAAATCTACGAGGAGAGAAGTATAAAAGAGTTGGTGGTGGAATTAGAGAGGTCGAGATCTTGCAGTTAGGCCGAGGTTGTGGTATTAGGAAGAGGGGAGGTCGAGCAAGAGATCACTACCGATAAGGGAAGAGGTCAGCGAAGAATCCGGGGACGTGGTCGCCATGGAGAAGAATGGCGACTTGCAGAGGCGTCGTCATGAAGGAGAGGTCGTGCGAGGGTTGAGCACATATCGTGTAAAGACTACGTGAGTTGAGAAGGCGAACTTGAGATCTGGATCTTGAGATCTTGAGATATGTTGCAAATGAGGACTGCGATGGATTTGGATGCGAGCCCAGATGAGTCGAGCAGTGATGTCATCGGTAAAGAGAGGGAGAGAGTCTTCAGTTGGTAGTGCTGAGTGGACTTGACGGGCAATTGCGAGTTGACTCGGTGACTGGTTGTGACTCGAGGCTAGAGATTTGAGTCGACTCGACTGGTTGACTTAGTAGAGGGATAACGGGCATTTCAAGGATTTAGAGAATTTTAATGGAGAAATTTTTGTATCTAGGGTTTAAGATTTTGTGGAGGAAATCAGAGACGGCTCTGATACCTATTAGGTTTGAAGAAAATAGACAGTTTCATGGCTTAACCTTAAATGAAGATAACCTATCCTATATTTGAATGTAATAAATAAAGAATTATAATATTATTCTTACTTATGTTACACACTAATAATTATTACTTTAATAACTTTTTTTTCTTCTTATGATTCAAAGATGAGATGTTTCACCTTATTTATTTGTAGAAATCATAATAAAACAATAAGGAGGAAAAAAAAGAAAATGTCCATATACAATACAGAATGATCATTGGGCACTGAAAACTTACTATGATCAACCCTATCATTTTCAAGGAATTTAAAGAATCTAGGGTTTACGGTTTTGTGAAGGAAATCAGAGATAGCTCTGATACCTGATAGGTTTGAAGAAAATATACAGCTTGATGGCTTAACCCTAAATGAAGAAAACTATCCTTTATTTGGATGAAATAAATAAAGAATTACAATATTATCCTTACTTATGTTACACACTAATAATTATTACTTTAACAACTTTTTTCCCCTTTCGATTCAAAGATGAGATGTTTCATCTTATTTAATGTAGAGATTCTAATAAAACAATAAGAAAAAAAAAAAAGAAAAGAAAATGTCCATGTACAATACAGAATGATCAATGGATATTGAAAACTTACCATAATCAGCCCTATCGTTTTGATCATTCCCTTTGTTCAGAACTTTTCAAAAAATATTAAATAATAATAATAATAAAGCATGAGTTTCCAGAACCCGTGGCCCAACGAAATTTATGAATATTAACATTCATTATCCTTCAGCTTAATTTCTCCTCAAGTCCCCCCCCCCCCCCCCCCCCCCACCAAACCCACCAACCCCACACACACACACAAACAGACACACAATCACAATGGACTTTCTGCAATCCGATGAGTTGTTGTCAATGATCGTGCCCATTGTGGTTTATTGGGTTTATTCAGGATTCTATGAGATGTTTGGTGGTTTGGACAGGCACAGGCTGCATTCAAGAGGAGATGAAGAAACCAACAACTTGGTTTCCAACAAGGATGTTTCCAACAAGGACGTTGTCAATGGGGTACTTCTTTCAGTAAGCAATTCAGGCAACAATTGCTCTACTGCTCTTCAAGGTTTGCTTGTTAAATTATGTATCACCTTGCTGCCAAGTTAACTAAAACTCAATATTCGTACATATAGCATGCATATTACCCTAACTTGTGTTTCAACATTGACATGTTAATTTGATGGGTGACAGAAGGCGACAACGATGCAGACTCGAACCCACCCCTCACAGTAATTGGCATGAAGTTTGTCATCGCAATGCTCGTGTTTGATACCTGGTGTTGATAATGACTTGACATACACACCTCCCAAAGTAGCCCACATTTATTGATTTTTTTTATCCACCTTAATGGATTAGTAGCCACCCTTATCCATTAAGTAGCCATCCTAATGGATTAATAGCCACCCTAATCCATTAAGTAGCCACCCTGAAGATTTAACCACCCTAAAGAGATGCTATTGCCACTCTAAGTATTTATTAATTTGTTTGTTTATGTGATATTGATAGGTGAGTTTTTCCTATATAAGAGAGGGGTTACAGGGTGGAGAATGAAGTGATAGATTAGTAGTGAGCAAAAGAAAGAGAGAGTCCTCTTTGTTAAATCCTTTTCATTTTTCCTATTTGTAAATTTGGTTTTGTGGGTTTGGGTGAGTGAGAGTAGAGTTGTAATCTCTTGTATTCTCTCCTTTTTGATTAGTGGAGTCCTCTTACTGTTTTCTCCCGTGGATGTAAGTCACATTGATCGAACCACGTTAAATCCTTAGCGTGTTGTCCTCTTTAATTCTATTAGCTTATTATTGTTATTTATTTAATCTCTTTTTATACTTGCCATCTCTTGCATTAGAATCCCACTGCTTCAACAAACTGGTATCAAACCTAGTGTTATTTCTTGTGGGCTTCAAGATGGCTTCGGTAAAGTACAAAGTGAAGAAATTCGACGGGAGGAATAGTTTCAGTTTGTGGAGAGTCAAAATGTGCGCTCTCTTAGTGTAACAAGGCTTGTTGAAAGTCTTGTCTGATAAGGACAAGTTGTCAGAATTCATGTTCAAGGACGAGAGGAAGAACTCGAGATGAAGGCGCATAGTGCCATACAACTTTGTCTAACCAACGAAGTTTTGCGGAAGGTTGCCGATGAAGATACCGCCGCCGGTTTGTGGCTCAAATTAGAGAGCTCATATATGATAAAGTCCCTGACCAATAAGCTTTATGTGAAGCAGCGCCTCTTCACCCTTCGCATGAAAGAAGGTATGCCAATTAAAAATCACTTAGATGAGCTTAATAAAATTCTTATGGATTTGAAAATTTGATGTTAGAATAGATGAAGAAGATCAAGTTCTCATTTTATTATGCTCATTGCCTCTTTCCTTTGAAAAAATTTGTTAATAGTATGCTCTATGGTAGATATACACTTTCTTTAAAAGATGTCAAATCAATCTTACATTCTAAAAATTAAGACAAAAAGTGTCAGTTGTAGAAAGTGAGGATCAAGTTGAAAGCTTATTCATCCGTGATCGTACAGAGAAGGGTCGAGAAAAATCTCGAGAAAAATCTAAATCTAAATCTAGGTTAAGAAAAAATGTTAAGTGTCACTATTGTCATAAGTTTGAACACTATAAAAAGAATTATTTTAAGCTCAAAGAAAAAGAAAAAGAAGATGTTAGAAGAATATCTCAAGATGAGAAATCTTCGGTTGTTAGTGTTGCAAAAGAAGCCTCCATATAACATGAGGTTCTTTCAGTTACCGTCTTTGATGGTCGTTGACGAGATGAGTGAATTCTTAATTCAGGTTGTTCTTATCACATATGTCCCCACAAGGACTGGTTTATGACCTAACAGCCAATTGATGGTGGTAATGTCTTAATAGAAAATAACATGCCTTACAAGACAATTGTATTGGGTCAATCAAGATTAGGATGCACGACGATATTGTTAAAACATTAAGTAATATTCGGCATGTGCCAGATTTGAAGAAAAATTAGATTTTTTTTTGGGCACCCTTGACTCCAACAGTTATAAGTTTTCAGCTGAAGGTGGACTTTTGAGAGTTAGCAAAGGATTTCTTGTTGTGATGAAGAAAAGAAGGTGAAACTCTTTATACCTTCAAGGTAGCACGGTGACAGGTGCTGCCGTTGTGTCATGTCAAGAGACCCAGACTTAGATACCACCCGTTTGTGACATTATGCGGTTAGGGCATATGAGTGAGAGAGGACTACATGCATTGAGTAAGCAAGATTTGCTTTGTGGCCAGAAAACAAGGAAGCTTGACTTTTGTGAATATTGTGTTTTGGCAAGCAGCACAAAGTTTCTTTTGGTACATATGTTCATATGACTAAAGACATCTTAGACTACATCCATTCAGATGTTTGGGTCCCTCTCAGGTTCTATCAAAAGGTAGAGCTAGTTATCTTCTAATTTTAATTGATGATTATTTCAGAAAAATTTGGGTGTATCCTCTCAAGCATAAAAGTGATGTGTTGCTACCTTCAAGCAATGGATGCGATGATCGAAAAGCAAACAGGAAAGAAGGTGAAGCGCCTCAGAACCGACAATAGAATGGAATTCTGTTCTACAGAGTTTGATTAATTCTGCAAAAATAAAAGAATTATGCGGCATCGTACGGTTTAGTACTCACCACAACAGAATGGAGTTGCAGAAAGGATGAATAGGACATTGTTGAAGAGAGTTTGGTATATGCTCTCTAATGCTAGTTTCTTAAAATGCTTTTGGGACGAGGCAATAAATGCAGCTTGCTATTTGGTAAATCGGTCTCCTTCTACAGCTATTAATTTTAAGAATCCTGAGGAGGTATGATCTGGTACCCCTACAAATTACTCTCGTTTGCGAGTATTTGGTTGACCTGCTTATTTTCATGTAAATGATGGTAAGCTTGAACCTAAAGGAAAGAAAGTTAAATTTCATGGTTATGCTATGGGGTGAAAGAATACAGGTTGTGGTGTCCTGATCCGAAGTCACCTAAATTGTTATTAGTAGGAGAGTTACTTTTGATAAAAATTATATGCTTCAACCAAGAAAAAAGTCTGTTGTTGATCTACAAGCTCAAAAGAAAAAGCAAGTAAGTAGCTTGAGAGCAAAGTTACAGAAGGAGTGCAAGAGAGTGCACACATTGAATCAGTCGATGATGCTCAAGATTCAACTTCAAGTGATGATACACCGCAAGAGCAGTAGTACAATATTGCCACCGGGAGAGCAAGAAGACAGATTCGTCCACCTAAGCGCCTATACAGATATGGTCGCTTATGTTCTAAGTATGACGAAATCTATTGAGATTCCAGAGCCTTCCACCTACAAGGAGGCTATCAGTTCTGATGAAGCTACAGAATGAACTATTGCTATAACTGAAGAGATAGAATCTCTTCACAAGAATCAAACATGAGAGTTAGTGAAGCCGCCCAAGGGACAGAAAATTATTGGCTGCAAATAGGTCTTTAAGAAGAAAGAAGGAATTCCTAGTGCTGAGGCTGTAAGATACAAAGCACACTTGGTAGCCAAAGGCTACAGTCAGAAAGAGGGTGTTGACTTCAATGAAGTATTCTCTCCAGTTGTGAAGCACACCTTTATCCGTGTTGCTAGCTATGGCTGCTTGGTTCGATCAAGAGCTTGAACAACTTAATGTAAAAACAGCGTTTCTTTATAGCAAGCTTGAAGAGCAGATCTTTATGCAAAGAGGGATTCGTTATTGAAGGCAAAGAAGACCATGTATGCAGGTTAAATAAATCTCTTAATGATTTGAAGCAGTCACCTAGGCAATGGTATTTAAGGTTTGATACTTTCATGATTGAGCATGGTTACTCTAAGAGCAAATATAATAGTTGTGTTTTTCATCAAAAACTCAATGATGATTCTTTTGTATATTTGCTTTTATATATTAAGGACATGTTGATTACAGCTAAAAATATGTCTGAAGTTGATAAGTTGAAAGCTTAACTCAAACAAGAGTTTGAGATGAAAGATTTGAGAGCAGCGAAGAATAATTTGGGAATGGAAATTCACATGAATAGACAAAAAGGAAAATTGTTCCTATCTCAGAAGAAATACATCAAGAAGGTGCTGGAGAGATTTGGCATGCTTGATGTCAAGCCCGTGAAGACTCCACTTGCTGCTCAGTTTCAGCTTTCAACAGACTTATCTCCTCAAACTGATGAAGAAGAGAAGTATATGTCTCGTGTTCTCTATGCCAGTGCAGTTGGAAGCATTATGTATGCTATGGTGTGCACTCGACCAGATATTTAGCATGCAGTCAGTGTCGTGAGTCGATATATGAAAAGGCCTGAAAAAGGTCATTAGCAGGCAGTGAAATGGATTCTGTGATATTTAAAAGGATTTACTAATATTGGTCTGTATTTTGACAGGGAAACTAATTCTGATTGCAAAATTGTTGGATATTCAGGCTCAGATTTTGCGAGCAATTTAGATAGAAGGAGATCTCTGACATGTTATGCTTCACTCTTTCAGGTTGTGCAATTAGTTAGAAGGTGACTTTACAATTGACAGTTTCTTTGTCTACTAAAGAGGCAGAGTATATGACAGTGACAGAGACAGTGAAAAAGTTATTTAGTTAAGAGATTTGGTTGAAGATCTCAGCTTACTCCAAGAAATAACTATGATGTTTCGTGACAGCCAGAGTGCTATACTTCTGATAAAGCATCATATGTATCATGAGAGAAACAAACACATTGATATCAGGTATCATTTCATTCGAGAAATTAAAGTCATCAAAATTAAGAAAATGGTACTGCAAATAATCCTGCAAATATGATAACAAAGTCCGTACCTTCACGCAAATTTGAACACCGTCTCGAATTACTTGGTGTTCAAAATAGCAAAGGTTGAGCCCGTCGGGGCTAAAGAAGTCAACGAGGACCCAAAAAACGCTTGATACAATTCAGGTTAAAGTGGAAAAACTTGCTGTGTATTCAAGACAAGATAGAGATTTGTTGACAATGACTTGGCATACACACCTCCTAAAGTAGCCCACATTTATTAATTTTGTATCAAGCTAAAGTGGAGAAACTTGTTGTGTATTCAATTCAAGGTGGAGATTGTTGACAATGACTTGGTATACACACCTCCCAAAGTAGCGCACATTTATTGATTTTTTTTGTTAGCCACCCTAATGAATTAGTAGCCACCCTAATCCATTAAGTAGCCATCCTAATGGATTAGTAGCCAACCTAATCCATTAAGTAGCCACCCTAAAGATTTCGCCACCCTAAACGGATGCTATGGCCACCCTAAGCATTTATTAATTTGTTTGTTTATGTGATGTTGATGGGTGAGTTTTTCCTATATAAGAGAGGGATTACGAGGTAGAGAATGAAGTGGGAGATTAGTAGTGAGCAAAAGAAAAAGAAAGCTCTTTTTGTTAAATCTTCTTCATTTGTTCCTATTTGTAAATTTGATTTTGTGAATTTGGTGAGTGAGATTAGAGTTGTAATCTCTTGTATTCTCTCCTTTTGATTAGTGGATTTCTCTTGCTGTCTTCTTCCGTGGACATAGATCACATTGACCGAACCACGTTAAATCCTTAACGTGTTGTCCACTTTAATTATATTAGCTTATTATTGTTATCTGTTTAATCTCTCTTTATACTTGTCATCTCTTGCATTAGAAGCTCGCTGCTTCAACATCTGACAGTACTTTGTTCATACACGCATGCACCTCAACAAGTTCTTGTACAAAAACTTCCACTCATGGCACCACCGCCTCGCTGCTCCTTATGCCTACGGCGCTCAGTGCTCAATACAACCATCCAGTGGACGGATCTTGTTGTGCGCATCGGGGTCGGAAGAAAAAAAATACAACAACAACCCTTGAGGAATCCGCCCTCCTGGCGGAGACTCGATGCAGCCGGAGAAACAACCAACGCAACAGGGACAGCAACCAACAGAGAAAAGTAATCAACGCACAAATTTAACGAGGTTCGGCAACGTGCCTACGTCCTCGGGGCAAGGGAGAGAGAGATTTTATTGATTCAACAATCAATACAACTAATACAAGAGGGAACTTGAAGAATTCTTGGAGATATTTCTTGGGGGATACAATACATTTGGCCTCTATCCTCTATTTATAGTCACAGAGTCCCTGAATTTATGGAAACCCAGGTTGGATTCAATCCATCCAGAAAAGAAATTCGAATCCTAAAAGGAAAGACCAGCCGCGCCTGTCGGTCGACCGGCAGGTCGACCGACCCATGCCACGGTCGACCGGCCCGGTCGACCGCGCCTACTCGAGAGCAGAGCCACTTCAGTCAGTCGACCGGGGCCGGTCAACCGCTCCTTCCTATGCATGCCCGTGCACGCCGGTCGACCGGCCTCCTCCACCGGTCGACCGGGAGATCGACCGGGAGCACAACTGGCCTGGTCCATGCGCCATTTCTCGCTCCTTTGTTTTCCGATCTCTGTGCTACCTTCTTCCATCTCCTCTATCTCCTCTCTCCCATAATTCTCCACCTCGGTGAAGATTTTTCAAATCTGAGCCGATCTCCAACGAACTCCAGTCTATCACCTGGCGAAATCAACACACGATCTCGGCGAAATCGACACACGATCTCGGCTTGGAGCTCCGGACGAAAAACACACGATCTCGACGAAATCGACACACGATCTCGGCTTGAAATCTGTAGCTCAGCTATCCACTAGAATGCACCACACATGCCTTCTCTATACTTCACCTAGGAGAACTTCCATACATGTCGAACACCGAAAGTGGATCCTACTCCGCAACTTCACGACCTCATGAAGAACTCATCATGAGCCAACACTGACTCTCCAACTGACTAGCTCTATCTAGTCTACCTGTCTTCAGCTGACGGTCCAACCAAGTCTGAGTAGAGCACACCGAATACCATCATCGGCTTCAACAACTGGATGCACACTACTCCTTATGCAAGCTCATCATCTTCTCACCAGAAGATCAATCTATTCATCGAGATCACAGCATCTCACCTCTACGTGAAGTCCAACTCTTCACCTCTACGTGAAGTCCAACCGGCCACAACACTTCACCTCTACGTGAAGTCTCTCCACCTCTACGTGAAGCTCAATCGGCCACAACTCTTCACCTCTACGTGAAGTTCCAATTAGCTTCTTGAGAACCCAAACAGCTTCATACAGGTTGCATCACCAAATGGCTGCGCCTTTACGGCTGCTTAGTACCTTGCCTAAGGGATCAAGCCAACCGTAGTTCATTGAAATGAGCTTCATCAAGCTCAAGCACTTGTACCTGAATCTGCAGCAGTGAACCTGTCTGACTGAGTCATATGAACCTCCTCATGACCATCATAGAGAACAACGGCCTTCAACTTGAGCTTGTCGCGATCACAAGCTTGAGATTCATGCTTCTTTACCACGAGCGTGGTTTTACCTTGGTTCCAATGGCTGCAAACAACTCGACATTCTTAACAATGTATTCAACCTGTTCAGCATCAACCCTGGCTATATGATCTCCACCGGTGTCACATCCGGTAAAGTCTTCTCTGATGCCAAACCAACTGGAGATGGTGGAGTAGTATCAACCTCTACCCACTGCGATACTTCCTTAGTC
This sequence comes from Agave tequilana, assembly GCA_038442645.1. Classification (NCBI taxonomy): domain Eukaryota; kingdom Viridiplantae; phylum Streptophyta; class Magnoliopsida; order Asparagales; family Asparagaceae; genus Agave; species Agave tequilana. The sequence goes on from JAVJIF010024151.1 coordinate 25,116, forward strand.
TCCGTCCTCTCCACCTGCTGAGAGACGGTAGACTTCAACATTGAAGTCTCATCAAATGTGACATGCCTACTCAACACGATCTTCTTATTTTCGGGGTCCCACAACCTGTAGCCATTCCCTTTGACACCCAGAAACACAAACCTCTTTGCTCGCGGATTCACCTTGCCATTCTTGGCACTGAAGTAGGTCGGACTTCCAAATTCACGCAGCAAACCATGATCTTGAGTAGCTTTCCCAGATCAAATTTTCAATGGAGCTTTACCTCCTATCGCAGTCGATCTATTCATGAGATGGCTAGCATACACAATAGCCTCAGCCCAAAATGATTTGTTTAATCCTGCATTAGACAACAACCATCGAACCTTCTCCAGTAAGGAACGGTTTACTTCCTTAGCCAACCCATTTATACCTTTTGTGAAGTGAGTACAAATACCATTGTTCTGGCCAAATCGTAGGAATTGGTACATGTCTCTTTCAACATTACCAAACTGTAGCTCCTTGATCTTCCTACCAACCTGCTTCTCCATTCTTCCTCTCCACTTCACCAACATATATAGGGCTTCACTCCTTTGTCTCATGGGATATATCCAACAATGCCTAGATAAACTATCAACAAAGAGACAAAGTACCTGTGACCTCCAAGCGATGCAGTCTTACCAGGTCCCCAAACGCTTACGTGAACACAATCAAGAAGACCTTCTGAGTGGTAAGTACTGGTGCTGAATTTTACCTTCTTCTTGTCTAGAACGCAGTGTTCATCTTCCAAGTTAGGGGTAGCAGCACCTTCCAATGATCCCTTCTTTGCAGGAGCTCGCAAAGACCTTTCACCTCCATGTCCGACCTTTACCTGCCAGATCTTCTTGCAACCATCATCTGAAGAATTAGAAGTCTCCACCTGACCTGTAACCGTACTACCCTTCAAGTAGTAGAGATTATCCCGGCGGACGCCCTTCATCATCACCATCGAGCCTTTGATCATCTTGAGAATACCATCTCAAACAGATATCACCAGACCCAATGCTTCCAAAGCACCAACAAGATAAGATTCCTTTGAGTTGAGATACATACCTCACCTCCTTCAATTCTCGTACTATCCCATCATCCATCTTGATACGGACTGTACCCATCCCTTCTATATTACACTGATGGTCATCACCCATGACCGTGTACCAGCCATCCAGCTTCTCAAAGTTAGAAAATCAGGCCCTGTTTGGGCACATATGATAGGTGGCTCCACTATCCAAGATCCACTCATCATTATCTGAGTTACAAACAGTAGGGGTAGTAAAGAGAGAGAATACCGATGAGTCTGAGTCTGATCCATCTGCCTGTGAGGTACTACCTTGAGTACTGACTACCTTTGCAAGATTTGCCTCAGTCTTAGACTCCACCTTCTTACCTTTGGCCTTCGGGCATTCAGCTTTTCAGTATCCTAGTTCCTTGCACAAGGCACACTGATTCTTCTTCAGATTTCTGAAGCCTGATCTGGACTTTGATCTCCCCCGATCATCTCTTCCCTTCCTATTAGAACTTCTGCCTCTACCTCCAATGCCTCTGCTGTTGTACTTCCTGAAGAAGACAGTCGGTCTTGTCTCCTTACTTCATAACTCACAAGTGCAGCAGACACCTCATCATAGTTAACGGATTGTCTTCCATTTAGAAAAGTAAGAGTAAAGACCTCATACTCTTCCCTAGGAAGAGAGTTCAAAAGAATTACCGCCTTATCCTCTTCATTAGTCTCTACATCCACATTAACTAGATCTGTAAGAAGCTTCGCGTAGCGGTTCAAGTGTTCGTTGATGGAGTATCCTCTTTGCATCTGAAACTCATAGAGCTTACTCTTCAACTGCAATCGCGATTCTATACTCTTCGTCAGATACTTCCTTTTCAGGATCTCCCACAGCTGCCTCGCAGATGTCTCATGCAACACCTGATACTTGATGTCTTGTGTCAGACAAGACCTGATCAAGCCACATGCCGAACGGTTCGTCTTGTCCCAATCTTCTTCTGTCATTGATGCGCGCTTCTTCTCCAACCGTAGAGTGTCTTCGAGGTTTGATGCCGTCAGCGCATCTATAACCTCACACCTCCACATACCAAAGTTGTTCGTCCTGTTGAACTTCACCACATCAATCCTTGGATGTGGATTCATCGATCTCACCGATGTACTTTCTCCAGCCATCTTCTTAACTGATTCCTCAATGCAATGTGGAAACAAATGGAGTTAGATAAAATAAATAGATAAAGATAGGATCTTTACCTCCACGCAAAACCCTCGAAGAGTTTCCGAAGGAATCTACTCCACCAACTTGATTCCTCGAGCAATCTTCACACGCTGTTCTGAGATCGACACACGATCCCACAAACAGTCCCAACTCTGATCCGAGATCGACACACGATCTCGCCAATCAGCAACAGATGCCCTTGAATCAACAGATGATCCCACATCGAACATGGATGCTCTGATACCACTTGTTGTGCGCAGCGGGGTCGGAATAAAAAAAACACAAACAACCACTCTGAGGAATCCGTCCTCCTGGCGGAGACTCGATGCAGCCGGAGAAACAACCAACGCAACAGGGACAGCAACCAACAGAGAAAAGCAATCAACGCACAAATTTAACGAGGTTCGGCCAACGTGCCTACGTCCTCGGGGTAAGAGAGAGAGTTTTATTGATTCAACAATCAATACAACTAATAGAAGAGGGAACTTGAAGAATTCTTAGAGATATTTCTTGGGGGATACAATACATGAGGCCTCTAGCCTCTATTTATAGCCACAGAGTCCATGAATTTATGGAAACCCAGATTGGATTCAATCCCATCCAGAAAAGAAATTCGAATCATAAAAGGAAAGATCAGCCGCGCCTGTCGGTCGACCGGCCGGTCGACCCGACCCATGCCACGGTCGACCGGCCCGGTCGACCACGCCTACCCGAGAGCAGAGCCACTTCAGTTGGTCGACCGGGGCCGGTCGACCGCTCCTTCCTTTGCACGCCCGTGCACGCCGGTCGACCGGGCCGGTCGACCGGCCTCCTCCACCGGTCGACCGGAGATCGACCGGGAGCACAACTGGCCTGCTCCATGCGCCGTTTTCTCGCTCCTTTGTCTTCTGATCTCTGTGCTATCTTCTTCCATCTCCTCTATCTCCCTCCCACAGATCTCACTCAGACAGTAGCCGGCGCATTGGCCTTCTTCAATTCAGGAATGTCAGCAAAGACATCAATCTTCTTCTCCTCCTTCGTGACTATTAAAGGGATTGACAACCACTGCGATTGATGCTTCCTTCGAATCCATTCCACTTGTTGTTTGGCAACAATACCGCGTACCATGAGATTCACCATCAGCTATCTGGCAGCAAGTGAAACTTCGGGCAACCCTTCTTCGTGATGTGGGACAAAATTTTGGGAACTTATGTTCCTTACAAGCTTCAGAAAAGAGAAGGAGGTGGATATGAAGCTCGTATTGCAAAAGTCGATCGCTTGTGACTCACTTTTCTCAAAACTACCATCAATCTCAATGATG
>JAVJIF010024152.1:0-55362 GCA_038442645.1 Agave tequilana
AATATGTGTGATAAAATTCAACACATATTTCAAACAATTTGAACCATTTTTGTGAGATTGAAAATTTGCCTTAAACCAAAAAACCGTATTTTCCGAAACTTGAATTTTTCAAATGGAAATTCGTTTTCTCCAAAACACATGTAAATACAAAAACATGATATTTAAACAACTTTGAAGCATGTTGTATATGGATAGAATTCAATATACATGAAAGGTATTATATCTATGTTTTGACATGAAATTCAATATTGGTTAAACCGAAAATCAAAAACCAATAAACATGAAACTTGTGTGTGTATTGTGAACTTGAGCATATCATACTATCTAATCTTTACACAAGATCTAAACAATCTTAAACTAAACACAAACTGAAGTCTTCTTATAGAACGCCGTCTCCAAGTCGGCTCGATCCAAACGTGATCCACCGAGCTTGACTCCAACCGAGTGCTAGATGTGAACTTGACGCTCGAGCTCTTGAATCACCATGTGAAAGCTCCAAAACACCTTTGTTGAAGCTAATCACCTACTAATATCTTGATCAAATATCTGAAATTAAATATCACAAGATTATTAGTAATATAATACATTAGTTAATCATCATCAAAGCTAAGGTGAAGGGCCTCTGGGCCAACAATCTCCCCCTTTTTGATGATGACAAAACTCATGGAGTTATATATGCATGGATTAAAGTTAAGCTTCAAAGAAGCTCCCCCTTAACTCATGCATAGCAATAAACAATAAAGATATGCAATGAATGCTCAATATAAATATGCATAAACATGCATAAAATAAGGAAATAAAGCAAACATGATCTTTTATACCAATGAAATAAACATGCTTTTGATATCAATTCTAAAATAAACATGTTCTTAAAAACAATGTTGCTCTTAATACCAATAAAGACTCTATTTTAAAATAAACATGTTCTTAAACACAATATTGCTCTAGATACCAATAAAAATTTCTTTAAAAAATAATGTTGCCCTTGATACCAATAAAAACTCTTGATACCAGCAAACAATAAAAGATGCTCTTGATACCAATACCAACAAAAGATGCTTTTGATACCAATGGTAAAGGATAACTAATTTAAACAAACATGCATATAAACAAACATGTAAACAAACATGCATATATCGAACTCTAAAATATCTCTCCCCCTTTTTGTCAATTCATCAACAAAGGGTACAAACAATAAAAGGGCATAAATAATATTTTTCTCCTTTTTGCATAAATCAAAACAATAAAGGTATATGTGCTATATACATTCATGAAGAGGAGAGACGTGAAGTTAACTCCCTTTGCATACATGCATTTATATGAAAAGAGATGACTAAACCCTAACCACATAAAGCAAAATATGCAATGTATAAAAGGAGATGTGAAGCTCTCTCTACACACGTGTACTACATACCAAATAAAAGGTCAATCACTTCAATATGACATACACTCAACATGAATCTATATATAGAGAAGATGTTAAGCTTCCTTGCATATAAGCAATACAAATCAAAATGATACCAATTGAAAGATATATCAATTAAGTATGAAGGTATACATCGAAACATCATGATACCAATTTATGATACCAATTGACAATAAACAAAACATCAAAAATTTGATATCAATTGAAAGATACAAACATATAGGTAATCTTGATACCAATTGTAAAAATAGTACCAATTGAAAATATTTTAACACTTTTGATACCAATTGAGAAAACATAAACCAATTTTTTTGGTTAAACACTAAAATCATTTTGCAATAGAGATTCAAATAGAGAATACTATCAATTTAAGATTCTTGATACCAATATTGAAAATGAAATATATACCTATTGAAAATAATTTTCATTAGGAGCATAGGAAACCAAATGAAAATTAAGATATCATTTTCAACCAAAAGAGTGGGAGTAAGATATCAATGGTAAACAAAACCGATTTAAGGTAAAACATGAATTTTCTTCCCCTTTATGAAATATTAAGAAAACGATGCAAAGCTTGTATAAGATACCAATTTAAAAATAATTGTCATTAAGACTAAATCAAGTTTAGCATAACCAAATTTGTGCTCAAAGATATAGAGATATAGTAAGCACAATCAAAACACATATATATGTATGAAAATATAAATACCAATCGAAATTGATATTATTTGAAGTTGAAGCATGCATATATGAAATAAATATGAGTATACAAAATAAATATCAATTGTGATACCAATTTAAAAACACAATAAGAATCAAGTGTATAACTCATACTCCCTACCACCCATTTCATGCACATTTTTAAATAGATTTCAATAATGCATATAAGACATGGTCTCCCAACTAACCGCCCTTTGAAGGGTAGGGGTTTTCAAAAATAAGTTTGAAAATAATTTTAGCACAATTGAAAACTCTATCATAATGAAGAATTCGAACTAATTTTATGAAAACTTGTAAATCAGTACGAAATCCTTCAAGTAAGGAATAAAAACAAGATATTCATGAAACATGAAAATCACTTAATCAATGACACTCAAAGTCTATATAGCACATATAATACTCATGAAAACAAAATCATGAGAAAACATCAAGTAATGTGAGTGTATAAGTTTTGTGTGAAAGACATAGTCATGAAAATAGGCAATTAAGCTCAAATATAAAATTCCTTAAAATATGAAAAACATGAAAATCATCAAAATTTAATTTTCATTAAACAATACTAACTCCAAGGCATATGTATGTTTAGTAAAAAAATCTAAAGGTATACATGCATATCCAAACATGAACGAGTCCACAAAAAATATGCATGAAGGCAAGTGGCTCATGGATGTATCTGTATAACTATTAGTTTAGACAAAATGGACATATATATGAAGCTAATCACAAACATGAAAACATGCACAAAATAGGAATACAAGTCAAAATGCATGAATCAAAACTAGGTTATGCAAGTACATCTAATGGGGTACAAATGAACAATTAAGCACAAACATATGTGGTTCACTAGTTGTACAAGCATATACTCAAGTTTTAATGAAGGATATATCTAAAACAAGTAGTCAAAACGTGAAAAATCAAAACAAAACTCATATTATCATTATGTAAATACTCATGTTATTAGGACTATGATGTACATAATAGCTAAAATATGGAGAGAACACAAAATATGAGTCCATATAAACATGAACTATATATGTATGTTAATAGTCTAATAAGCATGGTATATGACATAATGAGCATTAAAACAAGACATGCTACAAACGAATGATCTAAAAGCATGCAAACATAAATGGGAGTAAGAGATCGTTACCAAAAATGTAACACCCCGCTCCCGGAATACGTACTTAGTTGCGTATTCAGATTTTTCGACCGTATTTTTTCGATTTACTTCTTGTATTTGTTTTGTATTATGAATTATTTATATGATCGTTTTGTCTTGGATTTGGATTCGTGGACTCGGAGTCAGCCCTAGTCTGAACCGAGGGCCCGATCCTAGGGTATTGTTCGATTTGGACATTCTGGTATTCCGATTTGACCGATTTTAGTTTTAAACATCGTTTTCCAATATTCTAGATTTTCTATGATTTTCTGGAATTTTCCTTGATTAAGTTGAAAATCTTCAAAACCGGTGTCGACCAATACCGCTGATCGATTCTCGGATTTTAATTTACAAACGGTTTAGAATTACTAAAAGTGCCTTTAGACATTATTTCTTAAAATCGCATTTTCTATCTAAATACTTTTTCTGAGGATTTTATGAATTTATGAAAATTCCACCGGTGTCGGTATCGACTGGTATCGCCGGAAGATTCCAGGATTTTTTTTGAAAGCTACATTATATTTTTAGAATCCGATTTCACCAAACATCTTAGAATAATATTTGCTATTTTTGAGGATTTTTCGGAAGGATTCTGGAACAGTCGATTTTCGCGACTATATTATAATATTATTATTTTATTCAAAATCTTGTCTTTTCTTCTCTTTCCTTTCCCTTCTCCCAACAACCCAGCAGCCCACTCCCCTCCACGTGGGCCGCGTCCCATCACCATCACTCCCTCTCTCATCAATCAAATCCCCATCACATCCCCATCATCACTTCTTTTTCTTTTTTATTTTCATTTCCTTTTCTTTCTTTTCTCTTCCCATCTCCTTTCTTCACTTCTTCTCCTCCTCCAAGAGAGGACCGACCCTCACAGCCCCAACTCCGGCCAGCCACCTCCGGCACCTCGTCGCCGGCGAGGACTCCCCCCAAAAATTCCGGCCAAACTTCCCTCCTCCATCACCAACAACAAACTCCTCCATCTCACTTCCTTTCTCCTCAAAACACCACCAAAACCACCTCCTTCCTCTTCATCATCCTCCCCCAATCAACCATCTCCTCCACCCAAACACCACCACCACAACCACCTACATCTCCTCCTCCTTCCATCTCTTCCAATTCCTCCACCTCCACTTCCAATCAACCACCCAATTACCAAATCCACCACCAACTCAATCAACACCTCCCCCAAACCCAAACCCAAACTCATCCCCCTTCCCTCTTCTCTTTGGGGTGGCTGGAGCCACCCCTGGTCTTGGCGCCGCCGGCGCCCTGCCGGCGGCCGCGGGCAGCCAGGGGCCCACCTGGGCCCCTGTGTGTGGCCAGAGAGGGGGGCAAACCCCTCTCTCTCTCTGTTGAAGGGGGGGCAGCGCCCCCCTTTCTCTTTGCTGGAGGGGGGCAAAGCCCCCCTCCTGTGTTCTGGTGAGGGGGCAGCCGCCCCCTCCTCTTCGGTGGCCGGCGCCGCCCGGCGCCGCCGCCTGGCCGGCGGCCAGGCCGGGCACCCCCAGCGGGGGGTGTGCTGTGCGTGGATCCAGAGAGGGGCAAAGCCCCTCCCTCTTGAATTTCTCCCTGGGTCCCCCCTTTTTCTCTCTCCTGGGATTCTTCTCTTCTCTCCCTTGGACACTCTCTCTCTCTCCTGGACTCTCTTCCTCTCTCTCCTCAACTCCCTGTCTCTCCTTGTGACTTTCCTAACGCGGATCTCACCCCGCGTCTAGGCAATCCTTAACGCGCTCCGCGCGTTTCTGTATTGACGCGACGCAGAACCCTCGTCCGCGTCCGCGTTTCCCTCGCGTCCGCACTTGAACGCAGATCTCGCGTTTGAGGCATCTATGCGACGCGAATCCCGCGTCTGCTTTTCTCGCGACGCGATCCTGCGTCTGTGATTCCTGCGTCTCACTTTCCAGAACCCGCGTCTCCCTGTGTCTCTCTCCTCTCCTCCTCATATATATATTATTTTATGGCGCGTGCGCGAGTTCCATGGATTCCAGACTTTCCGGCTTTCCAGTGATTTAGGCGAGTGTTCTCGCTCTCGCCTCCATTTGGGTTTTCCCGCTTCGTCGGGTCGATATGTATTCCATTTCATGTATTATGTATTGGGCTGAGTCCCTGTATTTGTGTATGGCCGAGTGCCAGTATCTGGACATGTATTGCTCTGTGACGAATGCTTGTACTAGGGTAGTTTCGTTCCTGTACATATACCATGCCTGTGATGTACTTGCTGCTTTATAACATGTGGTACTAACACTGCAGGTCTCTCCATGCTCCAGCCTCCGGTTCCTCACTATCTCGTCAGAGACGTGATTGGGACCGTCAGGTTCTCAGTTCAGCCTCCGGTCGCTCACTGTCTCGAAAGAGAGGTGATTGGGGCCGGCAGGTCTCTCGGTGTTCAGCCTCCGGTCACTCACTGTTCCGAAAGGGAAGTGATTGGGACCGTCAGGTCTTCGGCTTCGCCTGGTCATCATGATCAGCGTTCAGCGCTTTGTCACTAGATTCGTCTAGGCGAGATGCTGCCGGATTTCCTACTCGCACTTTAAGCCGAGTTGTCCCGGTAACCTTGCCAGACGCTCCAGGGATAAATCCTGCTTGCTGTCTGTATTCCAGCTTGCTCAGCTCCGCTTAGTTGTGCTCAGCTACTGCTTTACTACATGCTAATGCCTGTCTCCTGTTTATACTACTTGTCATTACATGATACTATTTAACACATGTATATCACCTGACATGTTACTACTTGGCAAGACCCCTTGTTATGACATGACTTGCCACCAGACTACTATCAACCTCTTGACATGATTGATTACCTGCCTCCTGTTATACCTGTTATACCTGTTATGTTAATACTTGACTTGTGATTATCACAATTACGGGAATCCTGCCTTGTTATCCTGAATGGAACTAAGTGCCACACAGCACAAAGTGCCACACCACTCGGTGGGGGCCACCTCTTGAATCTGTGGGGGCCACCTCTAGAATCCATCCCCTCAGAACAAAGTGCCACACAGCACAAAGTGCCACACCATCCACGGTGGGGGCCACCTCTTGAATCTGTGGGGGCCACCTCTTGAATCTGTAGGGCTATTCCTGTTATGTCCAGTTATTCCCGTAATCTGATAATCGTGATAAGCCATAAAAAGGACCACTTGCACGGGGAATGGGAGGAAGTGATGGATGCCGGAATGATATCTTGCTTATAGTAAAGGAATATAAAAATCATGGCGGTACGTGTTAGTGGGACTTTGGGCCCACAGGAGATTCGTGTTAGGGGGACTTAGGGCCTCCAAACTGGTCCCAGGTGTATGGGAACTAGTATAAGAAGCGCTATCAGTTCTCCATCTGCTTCCGTTAACAACCTCGGCTTGCTTATATATGGATGTATGTGTGTTGGACTGTACACCAGGACACATACCGAGATATATGGGTCAGACGAGTAATAATAATAATGGACTCCTGTTATGACACCTGTATTGGACTCCTGTTATGATACCTGTTGTGACTCCCGTTATGCACTCCTGTTATGATTCCCGTTATGATGCCTGTTATGGACCCCGTTATGTGCTCCTGTTACTCCTGTTATGACTATTGTGTGGTTTGCAACTCGGGTTGTATGTGCTTGGATTACGATGATATGAGATAAAGGTATATAGATGAGGGTTTCCTTGTTGGATTATTCCTTCGATGTACTAGTCTCATGGAACCGTGACTTAAGCTTGTACAATCGGTTTTGCTCATAATCGGGTTTTATATCGGATTTCCTGTTTTATGATTATCATGCTAGACTTGCTCACACTTGCTTATACATGCTCCTGTTCACGACACTGTTTTCGATGCATAACTATGATTCGGTTTTGTTGTTACATATGTGCTTATCCTTGCTCGCCACCTGGCTTTTGCTTCACCACTCGCCTGGGGAGTATCATTTGACTCCCCTGGATTCTCATGTCCAGGTTTTGGAGCTTGGAGCGTGTGGATTCTCCCTGTTGCTGGTCAGAGTAGCGCAGCGGTAGCGTGGATCTCCAGCAGACTGTTCAGAGCCACATCCTTCCAGGCCCCCTGTGTGCCTCTCGAGTTTCCTTTTAGTAAACTCGTGAGTGCCTTTTTACTGTTCACTCTTATACATCCCTTGTATTCCCGCATTGCGCCATTCTGGTGATGTAATATTCATGTAATATTGGATCACCTCTGGTGATAACTTTGTAATTGTACTCATGTATTGGAATGTATAATGTACACTTGCTTCCGTACTCTGATTCTTGCCAGTACTAATGCTTAGCGTATATACGTGAAGGTACTTCTGACTTGCGTATATACGTTGCAGTGACGTCCCCGTACCAGCGGGATCGGGGCGTTACAGGGTGGTATCAGAGCTTAGGCTCTTACTTCCTCAGTACGTCCAGATGGCAAATTAATGGTAAAGAAATTTGCAACTGGAATGCGTGAGTCTTGGTTATACATTCCAACTACAAGTGCAGAGTTATCTATATTATTGATCGTCTTTTCTTTGATCCCTCATCCCTCCTATCCTTCCCTGTTTTGGTTTTTCGAAGCCTTTATATCAACTTAAGATATGAATAGACTAGAAAGGTAGTGGCTGGTTCTGAATAAAGCTATGACGTGATCTCTCTGGACATCTTTATGAAGCTCGGTATTCTCTGGATTGATCCCGATCGAGTTATCTTTCAGAAGTCAGTACTCGGAATTCTCTACGGGTACTCTATATTCTCAGTTATATCCTTCAGAGTGATCGATGCCTGGTATTCGGAATTCTCAATTATTGGTTGTGCTCGGTATTATCAAGGTTTCTTATCTTCAGTATTCTGGCTTATTCTCAGAGCGACATTAAGCATGCAGTACAACCGAAATTCTATTGCAGAGCTGTGTTATCAGTCGGTATTATTTAGCATCGTTCAAAGACTTATACAGCCGGAAGTGCAGAAGATCTCTATATTCTGGTTATTGATCAGTCAACTTGAGGGCCCTACCTATAGTGCTTCATATCTTAATTGGTATAAATTCCACCTTTGTCCCCTTTGTGTTCAATTTGCCCCTTAACGAAATTGCGAGGACGCAATTTTTTGTAAGGTGGATGGATTGTAACACCCCGCTCCCGGAATACGTACTTAGTTGCGTATTCAGATTTTTCGACCGTATTTTTTCGATTTACTTCTTGTATTTGTTTTGTATTATGAATTATTTATATGATCGTTTTGTCTTGGATTTGGATTCGTGGACTCGGAGTCAGCCCTAGTCTGAACCGAGGCCCGATCCTAGGGTATTGTTCGATTTGGACATTCTGGTATTCCGATTTGACCGATTTTAGTTTTAAACATCGTTTTCCAATATTCTAGATTTTCTATGATTTTCTGGAATTTTCTTTGATTAAGTTGAAAATCTTCAAAACGGTGTCGACCAATACCGCTGATCGATTCCCGGATTTTTAATTTACAAACGGTTTAGAATTACTAAAAGTGCCTTTAGACATTATTTCTTAAAATCGCATTTTCTATCTAAATACTTTTTCTGAGGATTTTATGAATTTATGAAAATTCCACCGGTGTCGGTATCGACCGGTATCGCCGGAAGATTTCAGGATTTTTATTTTGAAAGCTACATTATATTTTTAGAATCCGATTTCACCAAACATCTTAGAATAATATTTGCTATTTTTGAGGATTTTTTGGAAGGATTCTGGAACAGTCGATTTTCGCGACTATATTATAATATTATTATTTTATTCAAAATCTTGTCTTTTTTCTCTTTCCTTTCCCTTCTCCCAACAACCCAGCAGCCCACTCCCCTCCACGTGGGCCGCGTCCCATCACCATCACTCCCTCTCTCATCAATCAAATCCCCATCACATCCCCATCATCACTTCTTTTTCTTTTTTATTTTCATTTCCTTTTCTTTCTTTTCTCTTCCCATCTCCTTTCTTCACTTCTTCTCCTCCTCCAAGAGAGGACCGACCCTCACCAGCCCCAACTCCGGCCAGCCACCTCCGGCACCTCGTCGCCGGCGAGGACTCCCCCCAAAAATTCCGGCCAAACTTCCCTCCTCCATCACCAACAACAAACTCCTCCATCTCCACTTCCTTTCTCCTCAAAACACCACCAAAACCACCTCCTTCCTCTTCATCATCCTCCCCAATCAACCATCTCCTCCACCCAAACACCACCACCACAACCACCTACATCTCCTCCTCCTTCCATCTCTTCCAATTCCTCCACCTCCACTTCCAATCAACCACCCAATTACCAAATCCACCACCAACTCAATCAACACCTCCCCCAAAACCCAAACCCAACTCATCCCCCTTCCCTCTTCTCTTTGGGGTGGCCGGAGCCACCCCTGGTCTTGGCGCCGCCGGCGCCCTGCCGGCGGCCGCGGGCAGCCAGGGGCCCACCTGGGCCCCTGTGCGTGGCCAGAGAGGGGGGCAAACCCCTCTCTCTCTCTGTTGAAGGGGGGCAGCGCCCCCCTTTCTCTTTGCTGGAGGGGGGCAAAGCCCCCCTCCTGTGTTCTGGTGAGGGGGCAGCCGCCCCCTCCTCTTCCGGTGGCCGGCGCCGCCCGGCGCCGCCGCCTGGCCGGCGGCCAGGCCGGGCACCCCCAGCGGGGGGTGTGCTGTGCGTGGATCCAGAGAGGGGCAAAGCCCCTCCCTCTTGAATTTCTCCTGGGTCCCCCCTTTTTCTCTCTCCTGGGATTCTTCTCTCTCTCTCTCCCTTGGACACTCTCTCTCTCTCCTGGACTCTCTTCCTCTCTCTCCTCAACTCCCTGTCTCTCCTTGTGACTTTCCTAACGCGGATCTCACCCCGCGTCTAGGCAATCCCTTAACGCGCTCCGCGCGTTTCTGTATTGACGCGACGCAGAACCCTCGTCCGCGTCCGCGTTTCCCTCGCGTCCGCACTTGAACGCAGATCTCGCGTTTGAGGCATCTATGCGACGCGAATCCCGCGTCTGCTTTTCTCGCGACGCGATCCTGCGTCTGTGATTCCTGCGTCTCACTTTCCAGAACCCGCGTCTCCCTGTGTCTCTCTCTCTCTCTCCTCATATATATATTATTTTATGGCGCGTGCGCGAGTTCCATGGATTCCAGACTTTCCGGCTTTCCAGTGATTTAGGCGAGTGTTCTCGCTCTCGCCTCCATTTGGGTTTTCCCGCTTCGTCGGGTCGATATGTATTCCATTTCATGTATTATGTATTGGGCTGAGTCCCTGTATTTGTGTATGGCCGAGTGCCAGTATCTGGACATGTATTGCTCTGTGACGAATGCTTGTACTAGGGTAGTTTCGTTCCTGTACATATACCATGCCTGTGATGTACTTGCTGCTTTATAACATGTGGTACTAACACTGCAGGTCTCTCCATGCTCCAGCCTCCGGTTCCTCACTATCTCGTCAGAGACGTGATTGGGACCGTCAGGTTCTCAGTTCAGCCTCCGGTCGCTCACTGTCTCGAAAGAGAGGTGATTGGGGCCGGCAGGTCTCTCGGTGTTCAGCCTCCGGTCACTCACTGTTCCGAAAGGGAAGTGATTGGGACCGTCAGGTCTTCGGCTTCGCCTGGTCATCATGATCAGCGTTCAGCGCTTTGTCACTAGATTCGTCTAGGCGAGATGCTGCCGGATTTCCTACTCGCACTTTAAGCCGAGTTGTCCCGGTAACCTTGCCAGACGCTCCAGGGATAAATCCTGCTTGCTGTCTGTATTCCAGCTTGCTCAGCTCCGCTTAGTTGTGCTCAGCTACAGCTTTACTACATGCTAATGCCTGTCTCCTATTTATACTACTTGTCATTACATGATACTATTTAACACATGTATATCACCTGACATGTTACTACTTGGCAAGACCCCTTGTTATGACATGACTTGCCACCAGACTACTATCAACCTCTTGACATGATTGATTACCTGCCTCCTGTTTATACCTGTTATACCTGTTATGTTAATACTTGACTTGTGATTATCACAATTACGGGAATCCTGCCTTGTTATCCTGAATGGAACTAAGTGCCACACAGCACAAAGTGCCACACCACTCGGTGGGGGCCACCTCTAGAATCTGTGGGGGCCACCTCTAGAATCCATCCCCTCAGAACAAAGTGCCACACAGCACAAAGTGCCACACCATCCACGGTGGGGGCCACCTCTTGAATCTGTGGGGGCCACCTCTTGAATCTGTAGGGCTATTCCTGTTATGTCCAGTTATTCCCGTAATCTGATAATCGTGATAAGCCATAAAAAGGACCACTTGCACGGGGAATGGGAGGAAGTGATGGATGCCGGAATGATATCTTGCTTATAGTAAAGGAATATAAAATCATGGCGGTACGTGTTAGTGGGACTTTGGGCCCACAGGAGATTCGTGTTAGGGGGACTTAGGGCCTCCAAACTGGTCCCAGGTGTATGGGAACTACTATAAGAAGCGCTATCAGTTCTCCATCTGCTTCCGTTAACAACCCTCGGCTTGCTTATATATGGATGTATGTGTGTTGGACTGTACACCAGGACACATACCGAGATATATGGGTCAGACGAGTAATAATAATAATGGACTCCTGTTATGACACCTGTATTGGACTCCTGTTATGATACCTGTTGTGACTCCCGTTATGCACTCCTGTTATGATTCCCGTTATGATGCCTGTTATGGACCCCGTTATGTGCTCCTGTTACTCCTGTTATGACTATTGTGTGGTTTGCAACTCTGGTTGTATGTGCTTGGATTACGATGATATGAGATAAAGGTATATAGATGAGGGTTTCCTTGTTTGGATTATTCCTTCGATGTACTAGTCTCATGGAACCGTGACTTAAGCTTGTACAATCGGTTTTGCTCATAATCGGTTTTATATCGGATTTCCAGTTTTATGATTATCATGCTAGACTTGCTCACACCTGCTTATACATGCTCCTGTTCACGACACTGTTTTCGATGCATAACTATGATTCGGTTTTGTTGTTACATATGTGCTTATCCTTGCTCGCCACCTGGCTTTTGCTTCACCACTCGCCTGGGGAGTATCATTTGACTCCCCTGGATTCTCATGTCCAGGTTTTGGAGCTTGGAGCGTGTGGATTCTCCTGTTGCTGGTCAGAGTAGCGCAGCGGTAGCGTGGATCTCCAGCAGACTGTTCAGAGCCACATCCTTCCAGGCCCCCTGTGTGCCTCTCGAGTTTCCTTTTAGTAAACTCGTGAGTGCCTTTTTACTGTTCACTCTTATACATCCCTTGTATTCCCGCAATTGCGCCATTCTGGTGATGTAATATTCATGTAATATTGGATCACCTCTGGTGATAACTTTGTAATTGTACTCATGTATTGGAATGTATAATGTACCACTTGCTTCCGTACTCTGATTCTTGCCAGTACTAATGCTTAGCGTATATACGTGAAGGTACTTCTGACTTGCGTATATACGTTGCAGTGACGTCCCCGTACCAGCGGGATCGGGGCATTACAAAAACTATGAGGGCAACTCTCTATGTTTCCAAACCATGGTGGTCCTTCCACCAAACTCCCCTTGAAAGTGATGATCCAAAATGTCATCTTTAAGCTCGGAACGCATCTACCTCAAGGCACCATCATTCTCACATCAAGTGAGAGCCCACACCTACATCAAATAAAATAGGGGTGGTCTTTGGTACACATACTCTTTTGGGTCCATGGGGGTTAGCACCTTTCCTAACCCAAACAAATTTATTGCTAAATTTTCATCATGTACTCTATCATAACAAAACTTAGTAAGGTGGCCCTTACGTCTACAATGTGTACAAGTGTACACATGAGCATACATAGTGTTGTGTGTATGAACGTGAGGAGCATGTGTATGCTGCGTATGGTGTGCATGCATATTTGGAACTTGTTTCTTTCGAAACATGGATTCCAACCGTGTGTGGTCCATGGCACATTGGCTCAAAGTGGAGCCCAAATAATCAACACTCTTCTTAAGCATATAAATATCATTTTCAATTATAGAAGAGGTGGTGCATGCAATAGATACACTAGGTGGTGAAACTATACTAGCATGACAAACATGTGTATCTAAATCATTTTTCAAAGATTTATTTTTATCTAAGCAAACTTCTAATTCTTTTGAGATCAAATCAATTTTGTTTTTCAAAGAATTATTCTCTTTTAATACAAAATCAAGTTTGAAGTTAAAGTCTCATTTTTCTTCAAGACGACATTGCAATCATTTTTTTTTCAAAATCTTGTTTTCATTTAGAGCAAATTCAAGTTTAGATTTCAATGAATCCCTTTCATTAGAAATCTCATTTTTTTCTTGCAAAACAATATCAAAATTTGAAGACAAGTCCTTATTTTCTTTAGTTAACTTAAAAGTTTTCTTTTTCAAAACTTTATATTTTTCTAAGATGTTCTCACAAACAATAGATAACTCTTCATTTAATGCATCTGCATTCATACTATCAAGATCATCAAAAGAAGAGCTAGCACTATCTAGTTTAGTATCCGAATGTACCTCAAGGGAGTCATTCCCTTGGACCATGTAGCAATGATGTTCGGATTCTCCTCCACTAGATTCCATCTCCACATGATTCATCTTTTGGAGCGCCGGAGAAGTCAACGTGTTTCACACTGCAAAGGCGGAATCACAATGAGAAACTACACACAAATATTCTTTATTAAGCGTGCTTCTAAGTGCTGTTAGGGCTTGTGCATTGGCCTCTATATGCTTGCTATTATCAAGATAGGATTTCTTGGTAGCGGCAAGAAAAACATGCAAATCTAGGGTTTTTAGGTACATGGACATCTTAGCCTTCCAAACAACAATGTTGGAAGTATCATGCATGGGAGGAGACATATAGTCCATGAGTGTGTGTAAACAAATATGTGCAAATGCAAATATTAGATTAGCAACCAAGATCACACTCCTAAGTGGTTAAACCTAATATCAGGAGCGTAGGCTCTGATACCAATTGAAAGTACACCTAGAGGGGGTGAATAGGTGTAAGGCTAATTTATGACAAATAATGCGAAATTTAAAAACTAATGCAACACACTAGTGTAACTAAAGAGTGTAGCCGAATTCTCGGTGAAGGGCTCTGGACTATCTCCTCTAAATTCCTCTAAATAAGAGTTGAGGTGCTATGTAAAGCTCTTTTGGTTCAACACAAGTGAGGCACACACACACAATCAATACCAAGCATATAAATATGAATGAATAATATGAATCAATGCAAGGCACAATATAAAACAGAGAGAGAGTTAGAGAAAGTGGATCAAACGCAAACACCAAGATATTTTTTGAGGTTCGAGCACACAGCTCTACGTCCCCGCCTTCACACAGAAGGATTTTCACTAACTCGTCCACACATGACTTCCCACACAGGGAACCTCCACTGAGGATTTGGGTAAATACAAATTGGGAGTACATAACTCCTCTCTCCAACAATACAACCTCTATATTTAGAGGCAAGCCACAAAACAAATCACCTCTACACTTAGAGGGATAGGCACTTAGCCAAACAATGACCAACCTCTCACTAGAGGGATAGGGCTCAAAGCTACTCAACAAACACAATCACCTCACACTTAAGGGATTCTAACACAATCTCCACCTCTCACTAGAGGGATACAAATACCACTTCCACAATCACCTCTCACTAGAAGGATATCAACACAATCACGTCTCATTAGAGGGATATCACAAAGATAGAAGGTTTACAACTTGGTGGTATAAACAACCACAAACTAATTTCCCACAAAATAGATCCTAATAGATAGATAGATAGATAGGCTCAAGTGTGAGAAAACAAAGAGTTTGGAAATCAAAAAATCAAAGAAAATACTTGGGAAAACTTCTAAGATATAATAGAAATGAAGATAAAAAACTAATCCCAAAGGCTTTTCCTTTTCTTGATTTTTCCGATCCTTTAAACAAATAAAGATAAAATCTTTTGGCTTAAAACTCCTTTGAAAACATGTATATAAACACTACAAAGAATGAGAATTTTTGCTTTTGGAAATCTTGTTTAAACAAACTCAAATGGGGGGTATTTATAGCCCCCACAAAATTCTGCCCGTTGGCAGCTGGAAAGGGCTGAAATGCCCTTCCGGTCGACCGGGCGGTCGACCGGCCAACGGTCATATTTTTGACTGTTGAGCCCACTGGTCGACCGGCTCGGTCCACCAAGACTGGATACAGAGAGCAGAGCTCTCTGCAGGTCGACCGACCCGGTCGACCGGGGCCATTTCCAAAGAGCAGAGCTCTCGGATGGTCGACCGACCCGGTCGACCGTCCCACAAGCTCAAGCTGGCGTGCACGCTTGTGCACGTCGATCGATTGCACCGGTCGACCGACTACTACTACGGTCGACCGGTCCGGTCGACCGGCAGACAGCCAGTCTAGCCATTATAGGACTCAAAAACTTAGGTTTTTATTTTAATTAAATCCCATAAAAATACATAAATTCCACAAAAATCAGTTCTTATTATATCTTTGAAATACAAATATGTGTGATAAAAATTCAACACATATTTTAAACAATTTGAACCATTTTTGTCAGATTGAAACTTTGCCTTAAACCAAAAACCGTATTTTCCAAACCTTGAATTTTTCAAATGGAAATTCGTTTTCTCCAAAACACATGTAAATACAAAAATATGATATTTAAACAACTTTGAAGCATGTTGTATATGGATATAATCCAATATACATGAAAGGTATTATATCTATGTTTTTGACATGAAATCCAATATTGGTTAAACTGAAAATCAAAAATCAATAAACATGAAACTTGTGTGTGTATTGTGAACTTAAGCATATCACACGATCTAATCTTTACACAATATCTAAACAATCTTAAATTAATCACAAACCGAAGTCTTCTTGTAGAGCGCCGTCTCCAAGTCGACTCGATCTAAACGTGATCCACCGAGCTTGACTCCAACCGAGTGCTAGATGTGAACTTGACGCTCGAGCTCTTGAATCACCATGTGAAAGCTCCAAAGCACCTTTGTTGAAGCTAATCACCTACTAATATCTTGATCAAATATCTGAAACTAAATATCACAAGATTATTAGTAAACTATAACTACATGAATTAATCATCATCAAAACTAGAGTGAAGGGCTTCTGGGCCAACATTCTTTTCTCCCCCTAATGCTAAAAAAATTGCCTCATTGAAATGACAATCAACAAACCGAGCCATAAAAACATCATCAGTTTTAAGCTCAAGATATCTTACAATAGAAGGAGACTCATGGTCGACATATATTCCCAGTCTTCTTTGATGACCCATTTTTGTACGTTGTGGTGGAGCAATCGGTACGTATACTGCACAACCAAAAATTCTGAGATGGAAAATATTTAGTTCTTAACCAAATACTAATTGTAAAGGGAAGTACTCATGATATGCATTTGGTCTGATGAAAATTAATACTGCAACATGTAAAATTGCATGACCCCATATAGAAATAAGAAGTTTTATTCTTATTATTAATGGTCTAGCAATAAGCTGGAGGCGCTTAATCAGTGATTCAGCCAAGCTATTTTGTGTATGTACATGGGCAACATGATGCTCAACAGCTATCCCAATTGACGTAAAATAATCATTAAAGGCTTGGACGTAAACTTACCAGCATTATCAAGTCTAACATTCTTGATTATATAATATTGGTAGCTGGGGGTTTATTCCACGCAAGCATCAATTGAGAGCTTAGTAAAAATAATAATAAGAAATATTATTAGCTTATCATAATCACATCACTTTACTATAAATAGGTGGCAGAGCTCCTTTCATATATAGTAGTGGTGTTAGATGAATATAATTAGTATAATAATCTAGCTTTTCGTAATCACATCACATTACTATAAATAGGTGGTAGAGCCTCCTTTTATATATAGTAGTGGTATTATACGAGTATTATAAGTAGAATAACTTGTCATTTTTACCTTGAAATAGTAGAAGTAGAGGCTGAGACTTATGATAGGACTTTTTCTTGAGCTAATGGAAGCAGATGCTCGTGACAAAATTTTACCTTGAGCGAATGGAGTAGATGTTTGTGATAAAACTTTTTTCCTGAGCTGATGGAGGTAGAAGTTGGTGACAGGACTAGAGCGTTCGTACTGATAATGTGTTGTAAAACCCGAGACACAGAATTTTAGAGAGAGAGTAGAAGTAGAATTCTTATTAATTTCTGAAGTGTACATTGAAATGAATCAG
This sequence comes from Agave tequilana, assembly GCA_038442645.1. NCBI lineage: Eukaryota > Viridiplantae > Streptophyta > Magnoliopsida > Asparagales > Asparagaceae > Agave > Agave tequilana. The sequence continues at coordinate 17,475 of JAVJIF010024152.1, forward strand.
GAAGGGCCCAACACACACACATTTTCCTCCATATTTTCCACATTCACCTTTAATTCCACTTCCAGCGAGCCGAACATGCACTCCGAAAAAAATAATAAAACGGCAAGTTCTTAGGCTCTGGCTTGTCAACTCAAGACCGAAAAGTGAGTAATTTTTTTAATTTTCATCGGATCGCTATAAAATACGTACCAAATTTCCCCTTTGCCTTTGAATAAAACCTCAAAGGCGCAAAAAGGAACCCTCTCTCTCCCTCATCAACGACCGGCCGATCAATCTTTCATCGGCCGGCGACGGAGTGATCATCAAATTAAATTGAAGGAAAGAGAAGGGAAGAACGATAGAAGGAAGCCTAGATTTGTTATGCTCTCTCCGATCTCAAATTCCGTTTGAGATTGGAGACTTACATCGGCCGAATATGATTACGCGTTCGAATCTCGCGGAGCAATTGAGAGAGTATCAGATCCGATCCAAGCATGATTGGGCTTCCGTCTCCTTCTTCTCTTCCACGTCCAACAACGTCGCCTCAACAAGGCAAGCCAAATTTTCTGCGGTTAGGTTTTGATATTGAATGAATCTGAATATTTTCTTTTTGTTCTTTCCTGGTTTAATTTGGATTCAAGGTGATGCCTTTGTTACTTGCATTTGAAGGCGTTCGTGTTATTTCAAATTTTATTTTGATATCAGATTGCTATGTTTATTTCTATAGAGAATCATGAAACATATAATGAAATAGATCGAGAGGCTTAAAAAGGGAGGAGTTTCCCTTTCGTCTCTTAATTGGTACCTCCTTTTTTTTTTTTTCCCCTTTGAAGAGGACGAGCGAGGATTCCTAAACTACCGCTAACGAACTTGTCTGAATCTTAAAAGGTTAAGATTTTGAAATCAATTTCAGATCTAGCTTTACGTTGCGACAGGATTTGAGCCTGCCATTTTGGTTTCACTTCTCAAGTTTCTCTTTTTCACCTGTTTAACACGTGGATTTACATAGTTAAGAGTTGAAAATGAACATTAGTCAATGGCGAAGTGATCAAGTAATTTCAAGAATCGGTGTGATAATAAGATAAGAATATTTGTTGAACAAACATGGATATGGTCCTTTTGAAATCTTTTTAGATCTTCATGGAAGTCTTCCTGAAGTCTTTGAAGGTTTAAAATATCTGGGTTGATGAATAAAATTTGCATTGATACCGAGAATAAGATTTTTATTGGTACCTGAGTTATTTCATACTGGCCCCCAAAATTATTGCTTTAGACATATCAACTCTTGTATGAAAATGATTATTTTAGTTTTGTGATTAATTCCAGGCTGATTAGTCTTGAAGGAAGGAAGATTTAGTTCCCGATTGTTTATTAGTTTGAAATCTCTGGTGCATTCTTCCATTGATCTTTAATCAACTTAAATTTTGTGTCAATGCTATACACAATGGGAATAGAGCTCTCTGAGGGTGATTCTACTTACTGGTTGTCAAATGGCAAGCTACTTGAAAATGCTAACTTCTCAGAAGTCTTTTCTGATTATGTCTTAGTTAGATTTTTTTTTTATTTCATATTAGAAGCGTATTGTTTTTTTTTTTTTGCTTTCACAGTATTTCTTGCAGTATTAAAGTCATCTTTTTGTTAGAGTCTCGTAGGCCTCACGACACACAATTCTCTCTCCCCTCATTCATAAACTTGGATATATCCTTTATTTGAAATTTGAAGTATCCTTTCCTTTCTTGGATATACCATATTGACCCCATTTCTTTATGAGTAATGCACTTGACACCTCCAAGTAACCAATATTATTGCTATCTTACCAACAGTACTGCATTTGTAGGAGACCTTCGGAATCCCTACCCTTTGGCTATCACATATTTGCAACTCTATTTCTGTTAGAATCGGTTGGTTATACAGTGCAATTTAAAGAAGATAATCGATTCTATATCTCATGATTACTGTTGGCGCAATGGGACTTGTCAGTCATACTGGGCCCCAAAATTATTGCTTTAGGCATATCAATTCTTGTATGAAAATGATTATTTTAATTTTGTGATTAATTCCAGGTTGATTAGTCTTGAAGGAAGGAAGATTTAATTCCCGATTGTTTATTAGTTTGAAATCTCTGGTGAATTCTTCCATTGATCTTTAATCAACTTAAATTTTGTGTCAATGCTATACACAATGGGAATAGAGCTCTCTGAGGGTGATTCTATTGGTTGTCAAATGGCATGCTACTTGAAAATGCTAACTTCTCAGAAGTCTTATCTGATTATGTCTTAGTTAGAATTTTTTTTATTGCATATTAGAAGCGTTTTGTTTTTTTTTGCTTTCACAATATTTCATGCAGTATTAAAGTCATCTTTTTGTTAAAGTCTCGTATGCCTCATGGCACACAATTCTCTCTCCTCTCATTCATAAACTTGGATATATCCTCTATTATGAAATTTGAAGTATCCTTAGCTCTCTTGGATACCATATTGACCCCATTTCTTTATGAGTTAATGCACTTGACACCTCCAAGCAACCAATATTATTGCTATCTTACCAACAGTCCTGCATTTGTAGGAGACCTTTGGAATCCCTACCCTTTTGGCTGTCACATATTTGCAACTCTATTTCTATTAGAATCGGTTGGTTATACAGTGCAATTTAAAGAAGATAATTGATTCTATATCTTCATGATTACTGTTGGCGAAATAGGACTTGTCAGTCAGCCATCTTTGTGATACCCTAAAATGAGGATTGTTGAGTTCCATTTGTGTAGCTTCTATTAAATATTGATGATCAACTTGTTTAAAGCAGGTTTAGATTTGCAGACAAACTCCATCCTCTTTGCTAGATGACCACACCAAGTGAAGCAGTATACTCTTGATTGCTTGTTATTTCTATAACATTACTCTTTGATGACAGGTGATTGACTAGATTTCAAAATTTCCAACCACTTGGAGAACATAGTGCATCGTGTTTCTAGGATAATGCAATTTTTTTTTCTGTTTCCAATTCTCTCTCTCTCTCTCTCTCATGATTTATTAGGAAATTCAGAACACCATTAAAGAGGCATGAGATTTCAGGATGTATCCATCATGCTCTCTCATTATGTTTGTTGTATTATTGTTAGCTAGCTCATTGACTGGAAACTTCTTCCATTCCATCACCTATAATATTACTCCGGATCAAACTGCCAATTTCTCAAAAATCAGTACTTTATGTCAATTCAGATACCCTGTCCTAAGCATTTGGGCTTGGCAGCTAAGGATGAAAAACTTTGAATGCTACTGCGCCCTAATATGTAAGGACCGAGATTCAGGTTCTAAATGATGCTCCGTTTCAAGTTGTTGTCGGCTAGGGGAATCCTATATCTGATGCAGATGTTGCGAATATGTCGAGACATGAAGGAAAATTCATACTTTGTGGCAGATGAAAGATATATGTTCTATTTGGCAATTTTAACATTCACCCTATTTCTGAATGTCCTATATCCAAAAGACTAACATAACCTAAATATGGTATGGAGACAGATGCATGTCATGTCATCCTCCATAAAATATTAAGTGCATAGAGACACACACATAAACTAAAAGGCTCACAAATAGAAATAATTGAGTAAGAGCAAACATTCAATAAATATTTAAGCATACTGTCACATTTAAGCCACATAAAATAAATTATGGTTACTTTGTTAACTTTGAATCATGGAATGCTTTAAGGAATTCATCTTTATACTTCAAAATTTGATATGGGCCCTATGGTAAATTTCATGCAAATACACATACACAAAAAAAAGAGAAAATTGTTTAGGAAGTGATTATTTGTACTATCTATTTGCTGGTAAAATAACAAAAGGCAGTAAAAATTCCTCTCATTCTCCCATTTATAAGTTTAGTCACACTGATTTACAGGATAGAAAATCAAAATGGTAAAATTGTCAAAATAGAAATCAGGAGGGAGGTACACTCAAAATAAACCCACATAAAAAACATGTGAAAATATAACTGAACGTGAAAAGAGTATAGGAAAAGAGAGGAAATAGTAGAAATACATGGTTCAGAGAGGTTTCTCAACTATGGTGCTATAGTAATATTTGGGTTAAAAGAGAAAGGAAAAAACTACAAAATTCTTTTATCTCGACATATACCTGATTTTAGAAGTGTTGTTGCTAGCTGGAACAATGTTTCCGTTAGTTATTATTGATTGGAACCGTGTCACCATTGCATGCGAAGCTTAATAATCCTTTGAAATAGCTTAGAGCAGTGTTTCTATTATGGTGATATGATGCTGCATTAAGAACTCTATTAGAAAAAGAAAAAAAATAGAAAGATACACACTAAAATCTCAATGTATTTGACCGCAAAAATGTCATTATCGTTGTTGTTTAGAAAGCTTCATGGTCCTTGAAATGGGTGGAAGTTGTGGCAAAGCCAAGATTTCATTGCAGGGGGCAAATGTTCATTAACACTCCTAAAAAAACATTACAATATAAAATGTTATTGTGGTGAATGTACGATGTTTGCCTAAAAAAGGGACTATGGTCTATGGATTTATTATAAGGTCAAATGTGATTTTTTTATGTTTTTAATAAAACAATCACATAAAAGTTCATTTCCATGGTCTTTGGTGAATGAATTGTGAGTCATAAAGTTAGAGAACAACAATCATTTTGAGAAATTTTTAAAATGAAAGTACGTAGTTTAATCTAAAGATCATAACTTATATTAAATAATCTATGTAAGTATAATAGATACTTATATAAAATTATGAATGGTAATTACTAAGAGCATTGACTATTTTATGAACTATACACTGAAATATATAGAGTTAATAACAAGTAGGGGAAACATAAGAGGGGAAAAGGCATGACCTTAAATTTCGTGTCGTTCTCTCCATAGGTTCATCATCCTTATAGATCTACAGAATTAAATATAAAAAGTTGTAAATTAATAAATATGGGTGATGCGGGACAGTAGAGGAATTAAGATTTGTGATGGGGATTTAGGGAAGAATTAATCTAGGTTTTCAAATAAAATACAAAAGATAAAGGGGTTTGGGCTTCACACCCGGGTGAATCACACACTCACTTTCGACTCACTTGAAAGATTTAATTAGAACACAAAATTGCTCTCATAATTATTCATTCACCAATTACTAAAAAAAGGTTCAATACATGTCTATAAATAGCCAATAATATGTGCACACATCGTGCAATTAAAAGATAAAGATAATAACTAAAAATCTTAATCAAACCAAATGAAATCAACCTCATAACTAATCAAATCAAAACTCATGTAACTAATAAATTCAAATAAAATCTCAACCAAATCCAAACAGAATCTCAACCATTGATATCCTCATCATTCTCCCGTCTTTGAAACATTCACCACTAGTGAATAGAGGCAATGGTAAGCATCGAGTAGGTCTTCTGACCACGGTTCAAAGACTCGGCCGAGTCGGAGACGAGTCGCCCGGTCGTATTCGTCTCGGCCCGCTCCGAGACGAGTCCGAGTCACGAGTCGGTCGACTCAACTCAGAGGAGACAGACTAGGCCGGGAATCGGAGTTGACTCGGTCGACTCGACATTATGGTGATAATTTGTGCCTTATTGCAATTCAATGTGAAAATAACTACATTAGCATGTATTTATGCTATATTGTGCATGTATTTTGATATGCTTCTACCGACAACGCGTGTATTCATACTTTCGCTTTATATTTAGTGTGCTAGGTGATATATTTTGAACATGTGATACATGAATGTGGATGTCTACATTTTTTTTAAGATTTGTCGTGATTTTTTCAGATTTTTTTAGCTTTCTATGTAGCGTTTTGCGCGTATCGCCCGATACCGATCCGAGTCGCCGAGACCGATCCGTCTCAGTGCCCGCCGAGTCGGCGGCCGAGACCGCGACTGTGAACCATGCTTCTGACAGATGTGAGCTGCTCCATCGCCTATGTCTGATGTCTCCAAGGTGGTACTAGTGGTGGTAGAGAAACTGGGTGCATCTACTGCTGCAAAGGTTGTCGAGTCTAAAATGGTAGCTGGATAGTCAATTGGAGCCGAGTACTGAGTCAAATCCTTGCCATCGAAGACTGGGCTAATACTAAGATCTCATGGGAATATCCAACTCATAGGCATTCAGACCAATCTTCCTTAAAACCCTATAAGGACCTGTACAACGAGCATGAAGGTTCTCTATAGTTCCCGGGGGGGGGGGGACCTCTCGGGGTGAATTCTAACCATCAACTTGTCTGCAACTGAAAATTCTGCATTCTTTCATGTAAATCTGCGGTAGATTTGTAAGTTTCATTGCTAAACACAATTTGTCGACTGATTTTCTCACGCATCATAAGCATATGATGTGCAAATGAGTCTACATTCTCTGTTGGACCTATGACATGACTCTTGCTGACAAACTTGAGAGATTTCTTGTTTTTCTTATCAGTTCTGACCCATTCTTTTGATTGTTAGTTTGACTCTTGTGGGGGGAAGGAGTGAACACTATTTTCTTTCCATTAAACAAAAAAGTGCAAGTGTTTGACTTTTCAAAGCTTGTCACATCGAGGTTATACAACCATGGCCTACCTAGCAAGATATGTGCAGCGTCCATGGGTAGAACGTCACACCAAATAGGAGCACGATAGCTCGAAAATTGAATAGGCACGAAACAACACTCGGTAATTAAGTGGAAGTTCTTATCAACCCAAGTGACATTGTAAAGTTGTGGGTGTGGTTCAACCTTAAGACCCATTTTCTCAACAGCTGTCGTGGATATTATGTTCACACAACTACCTCCATCAATCATAACCTTATAGTTCTTACCCTCATGTGTGAAATAAGTGTGGAGCAAGCTGGACCTACGCCAATCATTTTCTCTCGATGTAGCATGCAAACAAGTAATCATATTCAAGTGTGTGCCAGATTCTTTCAAATCCTCTTCAGCATCAGTAAAATCCCCCGTAGGGTCATGGACAACCTCCTCAAGTTCATGATCTTTATCATCATGAATCTCATCTAGGAGTAGACTCCTCGTGGGACACTGGTAAGCAAAATGACCATACCCATTACACTTAAAACACTTGGTCCCCTTCGTAACCTGCTACAAGGACTCACCGGTCACAGTTTTACCCTTTATATCCTTAGAGACAGTAGTGTTGGGTTTATCATTATTTTCAAACTGTTGCTTAGGTTGCTCCCTGACTTTAGGACTTTCTATCAGAAGGTGTTTGCAAGTATGATTTGATGCCTAAAGCTAACTGAAATGCCTCGTCAACAGATTCACAGTGTGTAGGAGCATCTCGCGCTGGAGGGTAGGTCTCAATCCAGTGCGAAACCTAGAAAGGGTAACACGACTATCTTCATGGATATTACATCGCATTACCAACTCATCAAATTTATTTATGTACTCCTTCACAATCATCTTCCCTGGTTTAAGTTAGATAACTTGTCAAGAAGGTGGTCCCAAAAGGTAGGAGGAAGGTACTTTTTTTAAGTTCTGCTTTTATCTCGACCCATGTCGTTATTGGTTCCTGTCCCTTTCTTTCTAACCGTCTCTCTACAGACATCCAATACACGTTGGCTGACCCTTGTAATTTTAGCTTAGCAAATTGGACTCTATAGGCTTCAAGAATATTGTACCAATCAAATAAATGATCCATATCCGCTAACCAATCACAGAAACGTTGGGAGTCGTACGTGCCATCAAATTTGAGAACATCTACTTTTGACCTTTTGTGTGATATCATCGTGTGGATTCTCATCCTCAATATCCTCGACATTTCCATTATTATCCTCCACATTTCCATTATTAATTCTCCTAAGATCGTGACTTCTACCATGCATACACCCCCATTCCTACGATTATCTCTAGTAGGTCTCCCTTCACTGGCACGTGTCTCCAAGGCATTTAGACGCATCCTAAATTCCTCATTGGCTATTTCTTGGTTAACTTGAAACTTTGTGAGGGTATCTAGAATCTTAGCGAGGGTGTCCTGGGTGTCATGATTTTGTTGATTTTCCATGGCTTTCCTAAAATTCTTTCCACTACAAAGCATGCGCTAAATTACCTATATGAATGCAATGCGATCTCAACCAAGCAAACAAATGGATGCGCGCAAGTCCTAGAAACCAAGACTAAATGTGTGACTATATGAATAAAGTAAATGTATGACACACTCTAATGATTACGTTTTACTGAATGCAAGAAAATGCAAGTCTTAAATATGCGGTGGGATGCAACATACAATTGAAATCAATAGGCAAATATAGTTAACAATGAACACATCCAAAACCGCGCAAATAACAATAGAAGAATACAAAATTTAACAGTTTGAAGCGTTGGTGCAATTAGGGCTTACCTCGAGGGAGCAGAAAAACTCAAATTGTAGTACAGGGGCCTTAAAGAGTTCTTGGAATCTTTGTGCGATGCTGGGAGCAGAAAATAGACTAGAATTCAATGACTCAGTTCTGGCTCAGCTCACGGCTCAGTTCAACTAGTCGGCTCGGTGTTGCAGGATGATGTCGCAGGTGGTGTCAAGGTGGCGGCGACTGTCGGAGGCCATTGGGGCGCAGATCTACGACGAGGCGTCGATTGGTGGTCGCCGATGCCTGGGATGCCGGCGATGTGGTGAGAGGATCCAATGGAGAAGAAGATCTGAGCGACAGTGAGGACTCCAGCGGATTTGATCAACAACGGGGATGTCGGGGCGGCGGATGAAGGCAGTTACGCTATCAGAGGGTGGTGGAAGTGGCATACTTGGTGATGGTAGCGTAGATTTGTCTCTGATATCAAGATAATGCGGGACGATAGAAGAATTAGGATTTGTGATGGGAATTTGTGGAAAAACTAATCTAGGTTTTCAAATAAAATACAAAAGATAAAGGGGTTCGGGCCTCACACCCGGGTGAATCACACACCCACTCTCAACTCACTTGAAAGATTTAATTAGAACACAAAATTGCTCTCATAATTATTCATTCATCAACTACTAAAAAAAGTTCAATACATGGCTATAAATAGCCAATAACATGTGCATACATTGTGCAATTAAAAGGTAAAAATAACAACTAAAAATCTTAATCAAACCAAATCAAATCAACCTTATAACTAATCAAATCAAAACTAATATAACTAATAAATCCAAATAGAATTTCAACCAAATCCAAACAAAATCTCAACTATTGATGTCCTTATCAATGGGTAATAGAAAATGGAATTGAAATGTATATTATTATCTTTATATTTAGAGAGTAACAACATCATGACACCATAAAAGTAATAGAGAGAATACATCAACTTTCATTTGCTATATTTGTTAAGTTGAAGCACTTATGGAAAAGAATAAAAGACAAAAGAAATTGTAATTAACTTCCATTATTAAATGCATGTCTATTTTAATACCTTGCCTCCTTTAAACCCTCCGCTTATTATATTATTCCATTCTTTCTTTTCATATACTAAATTTGTGGGACCCGCTTAAACTTGCTATACTTACCAAAAAACAATTATATCTAATATGGGTGGGTGGCTCGGTGCACACAACAAGAGGTGTTTCTAGCTTATCTTTAATTATTAAATCAAACATTATTGCATGCATGATAATTGGAAGGGGTGAGTTTAAAGGAAATTACTCAATCAATTAATGCAATAAATGGATCACCAAAAGACCGAGGGGAGGGGGCAAGTACCCCTTCTTGCTCCCCCTTGGCTCCACCACTGGGTGGAAGACAGAGGAATTAGGGCAACTTTTATTTGTGCTTAAGTAGCCACCTTAATTGCTTTCTACGAGGATGACTAAGTGTTTGGACTAATAGGTTTAAACAATAAAATTTGACACCCAAGTAAAACCTAAACACATGTATTAGTAATCCAGACGTTAACATTTAGCTCGGCTTTTAAAATACGACAAATGTTTAACTTTTGGGTCAGACTTGACATATTGGTGATTTTGCCCCAAAAGGACAAAGGATATCATCCCATCTGCGGGTGCCCATATGAAAGTCCTTATATCAACTTATACTTCAAAACAACCAAGGATGATCCTAAGAAGAAAGGTGTACATCTATATATATGTATGTAGAATTATACATACGTAATTATGTACTTATAGAGCAATGCTTTATTGTTTCCTAGGAGCAAAAACTTACCAAATTTCATGAACATGTGTTTCTCATTGTTCTTCCTTATCAGCACATCATGAAACATATGTGAACTAGAATTATATGTGTTAAAATATAAATATATTACCCTCAACTCTCACCATAACTTTGACCAATTCTGATATATATCACCAATATCCGTATCGGGCTTTGAAGTAGTATCCTATATGATATTAACCTAATAATATTAGCTTATATCGGGATCATTACTACTAATACAGTCGATATCGACTGTCAATATTGATGAAGGTCGATACTGATACGAGATTTTAAACCACTATTGAGGGTAATATTATTTATCTCTTGAAGTTGTGGTGAGGGTGGATGGTAATTTATTTATATTCTAGCATATCGAAGTCTAAGATATCTGCCACTACATTGAAACTCTGAAATTGTACTGTGGGTTGAGGGTAATATGTTTATATTCTAACAAAACCTAACAGGTTGAGTGCCCTTTTTATGGGCTGAAACATGGGCTTTTGTGACATCGATATTATTGATTTTAATTTTTTTTAAAATATACTCCCGATAGGAATTAAACCTAGGTTACTATGATGGAATGTTAAAGCCTAAGATCTCTACCATTGCATCAAAATTTCAAAGTTGTGATGTAGGTTAAGGATAATATATTTATATTCTAACAATATGCTTTGACAATTTCTTACAAATTCATCTAGCTGTTGCAAAGTGAACAATCACACATAAATAAGACAAAAGGCACTATCTGATGGATAGCTTAGAAGTGAGGTTTGAAATATCATTTTATACCAATATTTATGCCCATTACCCATATTGCTGATATGACTCGATGTGTCTGAGATGATATCAATATATTGCCGAGTTGAGCTAAAATGACCGATAAATGGCCAATATTTGCCGATTTGGATACCAAAAACCTACGATTGATACTGATATCGAAATTTCAAAACATGCTTAGAAGTTTTCAAAGTTTGCTTTTTTTTTTCCTCCTTGCATTTCATGACGTGTAGATCACGATGAACGTTGTGAATCACTCATTAGAGTAGCACCATCATGGTGGTAGGTGAAAAATAGTTAGTGTGTTTCTATGAATGACAAAGTAGTACTCATATGAATGTGTATGCATATATAATCAAAGCACATCCATATTCCTGGGACTGTTTGCTAGCTGGCAGGGCAGAACTATTTTGGTGAAGAGAGAAAAATTATTCTCCTTTTGTTCATCCTCTCTCTGCCTTTTTTTTGTGCCCATGTATTGTGAGATTCCTCTATTTGTTAGAGACATCGTTGAGAAGTTTATAGGGAACTTGTATCTCTTGGCCTGGCCAAATCTAAGCTTCCCTTCCCAACATGGAATAAGATGTGTTTCAACTTCCAACCACACATTTGTTTCAAATATTGGCTGTGACAACCAATATATTAGTCGGTATATTGTTTTGGAAGGGTCCCCACTAACATATGGTTAAACAATGGGTATAGTATTTTAAGATTGTATTGGATGATATTTTGGGTATCGATGAATATATCTCTTTGTAAACATAGGTCAATTAAACTTAAATGGTGCAATTGGGTTTTGGTGAATAATTGGTTTTGGAAATTAGAATTTAACCAAGACCCATTAGCTCTAAAATCGAAAACCTGATTATTTGATGAGGACATCCCTGGTTCCCCATCACTATTGTATCCACTAAACAAACCCCTATCCCCTAGTTCCTTCTCAGTCATTTCCTCTTTCCTACTCTCTATAAAGTAGACAAGGTCCTACTCCAAAACAAAGAGCCTTTAATGAGGACGAGAAGCCAGATTCCATCTCAAACTTGAAGTGAAGTTTCTATCTCTTAAATGCTCCATTCTTCGTTTAAACAATTCCAAGTAATATGTACAATTTATCTTGTTATATGAATTATCTTCCTGTTGCATGGTTTTTTACTTTTTATTTATTGCACGATGAACATATGATTATGTGCCTTGCCAAAAAATGTAGGTCATGGTAATTTTTTTTTTCATACAGGGCATTTAGGACATAACTACCCTCAAATTATATACGTGCATGCATATTTACATATAAATATTGGTTGGATTCTGTGCACTTAATTTTGACTTGTATCCCCTACCCATTATATCATCCATTATCCGCTATTTGATATGGATAAAACCTGCCTGATACTAATCTGATATCCGACATTTGAAAACTTGCAACCAAATGCTTTGGGGCCCCCAAATGCTTCGGGGCCCCCATTCTTATTGGGAATTTTGGCAGGCATGATTGGTTATGCCGGCAGCAAAATTTCCTTAGGATGCATCCAAGATGTGGGTAATTCTTTCTAATTCTAAGTAGAGCTCTTCCCTTGTAAGAAGCTTCCAATGCAATATCAAGTTCCTCCTTGCTACCCAGAAGTTGGTGCTGTTGATTAAAAGTCCAAGTCATATCAATTTCTGTTCATAGATTGGATTTATCAGTAGTGCTCCACCTTAACTAGTAAATTTGACTGTTTGAGAATCTCTTGGACGTTAATCTCAATGATTTCATTAGTCTCTATGAGCTTTGGGATGTAGACTGTCTCTAGTTTGCTCTAGATAATATTGTGAACAGAATTGATGAGAGTGCTATATCAAAACCAACTATTCCTGATCAGCCTAACTGGACTTCAAGCACCAATTCAGCTACCAAATAGGTCATGCCTTTAAATTCTTCGACTCTCAAATCAATCTCACATTCAGAGAAGACTGAAGCTCAGATGTGGTGCAGTTGCATCTCGTCTGAAGTAAGAATTGAGATGCTTTCTGTTGCAAATTTTTAGTGAATACCATTTCCGCCAAGGTACCTAAGTTGTAAGAAACTTTTAGTATATGTGTTCAGAGCAACATGGTTCAGAAGAGCTTGATTGTTGGAACCCTCCTGACCAGAGCCTTTCTGCTGCATATTTTATAGCATAATCATCAATGGTTCTTACTGCTTGTTAGCAGTGTCTATCAAAGAAATGACACTTTTGATGCATCCAAGTGATTTTCTTTTAACATTTCTGAAGGGTCTGCAATCTGATTCTCCTGATGTTTCAAATATTTCTTATGCAGGGTGGATGTGCTATATGTGATATGGGAGTTGTTGGTGTTTGCTTTCCTTGTTTTCTCAGCAGTTTCTTTGTACTTCAGGTACATGAAGATTGCTCTTTTATTAATATGTCTTATGACATTCATTCTTCTGTGCATGAAAATTACAAAACAAGTAAGACAAAACAGGAAAAGTAAGCGAAGAATGCTCCTACCATTATCAATGTAAAGTCATGGGCAGCCTGCCTTCTTGAAGTGGCTGTCTTGTTCCTGTGCAGACAGATTTTTTTTGAAGTGTCTTTTACTGCCAAATTTTGGGGCACATGTATTTTCATTCCATGAGTTGAGTAAAAGAACTTCGGCACATATTTGCCTTCAATTATTCTGGAAGAAGGTTGCTAGCCCTGGCACAATAGTATTTGGCCAGGGAACACGCCGAACACCTACTCACATTCATGGTTATTACCATTTTTCTAAAACTGGGTGCAAGGCTGTTTCAAGTTGAGTAGTGTTTTATCGTTTATGTCTACATAAAAGTTTGAAGTGGCTCTCCTGAATTTGCATTCTTTTTCGATTGATAGAGAGCAAAGGAAAAATACTATGGTAATGTGATGCCTGCAAATACACAGTATATTTATTAACAAGTAAGGAATATATTAAAACCCGAGGATGCCCAAGAATAATTCTGTCCAATCATCATCAAATTTCTTATTTTGGGTCAGTGATATTTAGATTGCTCTCTCTTTCTTCCTCTCTAATACATGCTACATGCAATTCTTTCGAAGGATTTTCTAATTACCTCATCAAAACAATCTTGCTAGTGAACATGCAATGTAACTGTTTTCTAATTGATTCACATGACAGTGGATCCATGAAGGTTTTCTTATGACATTACCACTATAAGTTATTCAACTGTTAAGAGATTGACAAAGAGACTTAATAGACACTGCTTTAGAAAAAAGTCCAAATGAGTGTTGACAATAAAGGCTGACACGGGAAACTACAAACACTGGTTCTTTAGAGTTGGGCAGAGTGGGTCCTATTTAAAAAGAATCTTGAAGCCCGAGCGGACTCTCTACCGCTCCTCAACACGTGAAGGGAGACTAATTTTAAGGCTGACTCCCCGCCACTGCTCCTCACTGATAGAGGCACATGCTCCAAAACAGACCCTCTGATGTCACAGAGCGCTTGAGTGATTTTCCAAGGTTGCTCCTCCTCGGGGTGAGGTGGAGAGGAAGTAACTTGAGATGAAGGCTCCAGGTGGTGTTCACCAAGAACTTTGTACTTTTTAGGGAGGAGATGGAGCTATTCAAGGACTGGCAGTTATATGATGGAGGTTTCTCGATGTTTATGTCTAAGGTGTTACAGGGTGGAAACTATATAAAAATTGCATGTGCATATCTTTTTTTAACCAGAATCACATCATCTAATACTTGTTGTATTTGGAATATGCATATATTCAAACATATTTTATATTTTCAGATATGTATTCAGATATGTTGGATACTTTTATTATTACCATTTCAGTATCCATATTTTAAAATCGTATACAATATCCACATTCAGAAAACAAAGTGGCACTGACATAAATTATTTTTCCTAGCACCTGGTTTTTGGCATGTATCAAGGGTGAGTTAGACCCGACTTTTGCAGTGTGGGGCGAGGATTGGCTTTGGGTAAACCTGACCTGGTGCACAACCTTGATAATAGCACACCTCACTTCCCACATTAACCTTCTTCTAAACAGGAAAATATAATATTTCATCTGGAAATTTAATCTGCTCTAGAAATAAGTTACTGGAGAAACACTGACATATTTAGTAAGGCTAAATTTCACTAAACATTCCTTAAGTTTTTAACTGAAGTTACATAACCTGCCAATATTTCATGAATCATATCCAAGATTCCCAAAACTTTGTCGTCGTTATCATCCACTCCTTACCGTTAGCTCAAGTCATCACATGATGTCATATGGCATCATTCAGTGGCATCATTCAGCATAATTTTAGAATAAATTACCACTTGTTATTTTAAATCTAGCTCATACTTCAAATTTTTACTCTCAACTTATGTAGAAATTAGTCTAAACCCAAAGAGGTTTATACCAATTTCATCCCTTTTAACCCATCTTCTTCTCCTTCTATTCTAAGCCATGATCTAAAACTAGTTCATTTGGGAAATGATGTATTAAGATTTGATATAGATATGACAACAAAAATAGAGGGGGAAAATTAGGGTCTTACTTAGGTTTGATGAGTTAAGTTTTAGTTTGAACATGAGGATTGAAAGGTTTTTTTTTTTTTGGTAAGGGAGGGGGGGGGGGGGAGATTAGGGCTTGATTTCGGTATGAAGTTTTAGAGGTTGATGTGGCATTGCAATGGAAAGAGAAGGAAGAATTAGGGCTCGATTTTGATGTGATGGGTTAGTGTGTGATTTAAATGCTAGAATGGGAAAAAAGGGGAAAAAAATATAAGTTCTAGATCTAGTATCATGGGTTAAGATTTGATTTGAGAATACGACAATAGAAAAGAGGGGGAAAAGGCTAAAATTTGATTGGTGTGATGGGTTCTTGGTTAGGTTAAGATATTGAAAATAAAGAACAGAGAAGAAGCGGGTGAAGAAGATGAAATAATGGGGGTATAAACCCATTTTGTGTTCTGTACCTATTTAAACTAATAAATAAATAAAAAGAAGTTTGGTTAAGGGCAAAAATGTCATTTTACACCCCCAGCTAACACTGTTACCCCCACTCGTACAGTTTTAAAGTTTAGGGAGCCTTACTGATGATTCATAAAATATGGAGAGGTTATGTGGCTTTAGTTTAAAGTTAAGGGAGGTTTAGTGAAATTTTGCCATTAAGTCACCATGAGCTTTAGGCACTCTTTCCACTCGTATTTCTGGGTGCATTGTTGCTCCATGTTACTTTGCTGATCCATTTTTATTGTGTTTTTGATAACCTTGATATTCTTAGTGGCCTTGTGAATTTTATATGCTCCATTAGGGGATTAGAAATTTTGTGCAGAGGCTGCCTGGATGTTGTAAATTTAAGAGGAAAAATTAATTCTAATTAGGAAAACAAATGTTTTAGAAAAACTATTTATCTTGGGGAAGTTTGATGTTACTAGCAAAGCACTCCTGAATATTCTTCCCATGTCTACTTTTGTTCTCGCTAACTATCTGATCTGAAGACCATAAATTAAGTGAACTTGTATCCTCAACAATACTCTCTTTTCATCATGTATTGCTTGGTATCTCTTTGGTACTGTTAGCAGCTAACCCACACGTGTATATGGATTGAGATCAGTATCTGAAATTCTCAGATGTGTACTAATTTGCCCTGAAGCGTTATTAACATATATCACTGCTTTTGTTGTCATAAAAGTTGGCTCTTGATCTTCCTAATAAAGTTATAATGGCGAGTTAACAACGAAGCCTCCATTCAAGTTTTGGCCATTTTGGTGGGTTCAGTGCATCTGTCATCTCTTCTGCTTCAGTTGGAGATGCTTTTTACTGCTTCAGGTCCATCAACTTCCTGGCATCACAGAAATGAAAACTTAGAGTGATTTGTGAAGTGATTTCTTGTTTCATCTATGGGATAACAATGAACGCTGAAAATACGCAAGTCTCAGTTGTAATTTAGTTCCAAAACGCAGATTTTTTTGCCCATGTTGGAACAGACATTTACTATTGTGCCTGTTTCTGTTGACCATATTGCAGGCTCCTTGCTAGTTAAGTGTCTCTTGTTGTCGTTGTGCATGAAGAAAGAAGAGTCTTGGTCTAAATGAAAACCTCAAGTGGAAGAAGTGTTATTTCAAATATCTCAAAATGAAGTATATTCAGAACATATATATCATGATTTATCTCAACAGGGTGCAAAGATCACCTTTCAGATATTTTTTTCAAGCCCTTGGTGATATTAATAAGTAGCAGTGAAGAGTTTGTATCCGTTTTAACTGATATTATGTATGGATTAGATATATCATTAATCCACAACACTGGTAAGTGAAATGTCGGACTAGTGTGTTTACAAGCTCTTTTCTGTCTGGAGAAAGGTCTCCTCAAGTTAATGAGTTCTGTTCGATTGATACGGGCACATCTGAGATCAAGAAACACTTGGGATTTCTTCTGCTCAATCCTTTTCTTTCTTGTTGCTGGTTATCTCGTCATTATCCATCTAATATGTCGGCAGTCAGGTCGACTACTATTATTACTCTGCTGCATTCTTTGAACAAATTGGTTCACTGCAGTTCATGCACATGCAGATATAGATGCAGCGCGGCTTTTTGTGAGCTATGCAATTTGGTTTCTTTGTGGTCTTGCAGATTCAGCACTTTCCTTGTGTTGAATAGTGCAGCACTGGGATGGCTGACAGTATTTATCTCTTCATTCTCTCCTTTTGGCCTGCCATGTAGTTATCTCGTCAGCTTCCCAAACAAACAGAACTGTCTACAGGACAAAGATCAAATGAAACAGAACAGACTTAGTTTTCGGCCATCTCACTTTAAAATGCCATCGCTTCAAGCACAACAAGCTGAAGGAACTTGTTTTTGAATTGGTTTTTTTGAGACAACAAATACAATGTTCGTCTGCCATCCGATCTTTCAACGACATACAAAACTGAGACGCTTCAATTCCAAAACTCTGAAACGCTTTTCTGAAAGCAAAATGCCATAAAAAAGATCGAGAATAAAAGAAAATATACATCCATAGCTACATCGTTTAGAAACCTTGTCGGATTGCGTTCTGGTTTCGCTGTCCTTAAGAGGGAAGCAGAGCACTTATCACGTCTAATGGACTTAGACGGAGAGCTCTCTACATTTTTCTGACCGATCCTGAAAAAAGGCAATGGTGAGATCCATGAATGTGGAATCACAAGGCAATGTGATCTGCTGGTCGCCTGGCAACCCAAACAATTCTTCGGACGTTCTGAAGAACTCTCTCAACACGCTGCTCCTGAGACATAGCAAGGGAAGTCTGGAATGCTGACCATCCATCGCGTACACGACAAAATGCCCTTTGCTTGCCACGGCCGCACCGCCCTTTTCATAACCATCACCGTGAGCAATCTCTGAGGAGAGTCATCTCCTCCCAAGTCAATTTCTTCCACTTCCTTGCCAGCTGAAGGAGTCTCTTCGGGCTGATAATGTTTAATAGAATTGGAGAGTGTTGCAAAGATTCTGTAGCCTACTTTTGTTTGGAGAGGTCTCAGATGACCAAATATAGAGCCTGATAGGTGAGAGTGAGCTAGTGGAGCTTTCCGATCTTTGGTGGGTACTGAATCAATAGAAAAACTAAGTGCTGACATATTTTCCACTTATCTTTTGATCCACTGAAATTAAGCGCAACAAAACAGTACTTGAGTTACGCTACATAGCCAACAACCAGCATAAAACATTTATCGAATTAGATAAAAATAGAAATATCTGATTCTGTAGCTCAGAGGATTTCCTTGTTGGGGCCACTGATCATGTGACTGTTGGGAATTTGGCTTGTTGACTACATTCAGTGATCATTTGCCAGCAATCCAAATAGATATGTGCATTCCTCTATCTATCAATTGCTGACGAAATTTGAGAGGAGACTGTGGGCACAGCTCATTCTCAGGCTGAGCTCCGAGCAACATGCACTGTTTTAATTTGCTTGAGCTCTCCACGTCTTTGTTCCGAGTTCCAGCAGCTCACACGCATTAATATATGCACTGTTTTAATTTGCTGCTCACTTGCTCGTTCCCTGTACAAGTTTAACAAGAGAGCAATGATATGGCTAGGATCTTTGTAAGGAAATCCACTGTTTTGCAATCAGAACCTGTGGAAATCTGGAGACAGAATCCTTGAAAAATGGGGGAGCGGATATTTCCACCCCAAATATCCCCAAAAATGATTACAAGTTTGCTTTTTTTTTTTTTTTTTTTTTTTTTTTTTGACAATTTCACTCTTGATGAAAAGTCCAAAAAACCTTCCCTCCTACCTTTTAGTATCTAGGATCAATCTGACAACTAATCAATATCACTGAAATATCACCGATCTAATTGGCCAAGTCGGTTAATATCAGGTGGGAGGTTTTCCGTTCAATAGAATGTTCCTTAATTAAAGAACCACCTTGCAATTACCTTCCTTCGTTAAACACCAATTAGACTGATATTAGTCAGTCTCAATATACAGAATATCGTATAACCCTTGTATAAAGAAAATTAATTCACTTATACAGTACTTGGAGTGAGGTACGCTTAAAGCGAATCTCCTTAAGACAATTACGTCCCCCGTACCAGTGTTAACGGGTTACTGGACGCTGGTCTCCCAAGATACAACACTCCTTCACGGTATTTGGATAGCACTACCAAATCACCATACGGTCGAACCGTAGTTAACCAGTACCTTCACAGGATTATGAAAGCAGTAGGGCCAAGATAAATTTCGGGAGAATATTTGTCTTTGCTTTGGAGGAGCACCCACTGTAGAGAAAGGAGGAAGGTAGAAGAATATTCTTCTTTGGAAGTCCCAGATTCAGATAACAATTCTATTAAAGAATCTGTTGGAGGAAGGTAGAAGAATATTCTTCTTTGGAAGTCCCAGATTCAGACAACAATTCTATTAAAGAATCTGTTGAATTTTTTGAGCCCTCTTTCAGAACGAATTTTTCAGAATCTCTTGGAAGTCGCTTCGGAATCTGAGTTGCAGAATTCCCAATTCAGTCGAACTTGAGTCGCAGAAAATCCACTTCAGTTGCTTCTGTTTTCTATGTGTTGTTGTGTGTCTTAGTTTGAGAAAATGGAGCGTTATTTATAGCACTCCGGGATGGTAAAGGTGTCCGAACCCAACCGAACAGTTGCAACGGTTCGGTCTGAACCGTTGCAACAGTTCGTTTCAAACCGCAGCAACCGCCCAACTGTTCGCGGCGGTTTGCTGACAGCCGTTGCGCTGGGCGGTTTGGATCGGATGGCGGAGCGGGTATGATCTGCATACTCGTGAGACCCAGTTCAAAAAGAACAGCACCGGGTAGGGAACCCGTGCCTGTGCCCGTACCCGTGCCTGGCCCGACCGCCGGCGCTACCAGCGGCGACGCGCGCGCACATGCGGGCATGATTTCCCCCTAATCGCGCGCGAAAACTCCAAGTACCCAAAGGGCACACCCTTTGTTCCAATTTTTCTCTATTTAAACCCTTCAAACTTCTATCCCATGGCCAATGTGGGATTAAATGCTTTTAGCTACCTTTAGTCCCATTTTGGCTCTGAATTAGGCAAACTTTAGACTTGAATATCTCATTCATTCGAAGTCGGAATTGAACATGTGAATATACCACGTTCATCCCCAATGGAAGGAGAACACACTCCAACCATTATCCAATTGATTCAATCAATGGATCTCGCCGTAATTCAACTCAAAGATTCACATTTATTCTTCATATTTCTAACAATCCCCCACAATGAATGGAGATTCAAGGAATTGACACATAAAGAGACTGACTCTAGAGTGAAAGGTACTTAAAAAAGAAACTGCATCAGGATAGATGAATTAGGTCTTGAATTTTTCATGGTGAAAGCTTTATCGGACTTACTGGCTAATCAGTGAACTAGGTCTTGAACTGTTAGTCGTTAGTGTAAACCAAGTAAACAAGCTTCACACAGTAACTTTTCAAATCAACTTTGGTTCTCGGTTGTGTCCATTTTGGCCCTGGACATTCTTGGTTTCAGAGAGTATCTTTAGGGAATAACAGCCTCCATAGAAATTCCCAAAGAGCCGACCCAACTCTATACTCACATAGGTGATCGTCCTATTAAGAGTAGTCTACTCTACTCCACTTGTTTAGTAATAAGATATAGGCATCATTAAAAGCGTTAAACTTATCCTTAATCCACTTGTAGAAAGCACTTGTGTGCACCTTAGGAATGGATTAGGGTCAAGCTCCTAAGTGCTTACTTGCTGAGTCAATCATGACTAGTTTTTCCTCTTGAACTTAGTCCGTGGGATCTCCAGTCGCTAAGTGAGGTTTCTATTAAGCTGACTCGGTAAGGTTAGGATTTTAGACCCATTCCCTTCGATGCGCAGTTTATATCGCTCTCCACTTAAATCTTTGGTAAGCGGATCCGCTAAATTATCTTTTGATGAGATAAAATCAATAGATATAATTCCATTTGAGAGTAACTGCTTAACAGTATTATGTTCACGACGAATATGTCTAGATTTATCGTTGTATATAATATTTTGTGCCCCTAGATATAGCTGCTTGATTATCGCCGTGTATGCATATAGCGGGCACTGACTTTTGCCATAATGGTATATCTTCTAAAAAATGTCTTCTAAAATTGTCGAAGCCATTCTGCTTCTTCTCCGGCCTTATCTAAGGCTATGAATTTCGATTCCATAGTGGAACGGGCAATACATGTTTGTTTGAAAGATTTTTAAGATACCGCTGCTCTTCCAAGAGTAAATACGTATCCGCTAGTTGATTATGATTCCTCAGAATCTGCAATCCAATTAGCATCATTATATCCTTCAAGTACAGGTGAATACTGTCCATATCTCAAGGCAAATTCCTTGGTATGTGATACATAACCTGATACTCGTAGTAGAGCAGTCCAATGATCATCACTAGGGTTACTAGTGTATCTGCTTAACTTGCTTACAGCGTAAGCAATATCGGGTCTAGTGCAATTCATCAAATAAATTAGACTTCCGATAATCTGAGAATACTCCAACTGGCGTATTCCAGTTCCTGTATTCTTATGAAGGTGGATGTGTGGGAGAAAAGAATTTGTATTCTCCTTTATCCATGATCCTTGAATCTTTTGATCATCTTCTCCACGTAGTGAGATTGAGATAGACTGATTCCATCTGGTGTTCTGGTGATTTTAATTCTTAAAATTACATCAGCAACCCCAGATTCTTCATGTCAAAAGTGTTGGATAACATTCTTTTAGTGGAGTTAATAATTTCAATATTAGTCCCAAGTATCAACATGTCGTCTACATAAAGACAAACAATGATACATGCATTTTCAACTGTTTTAGTATAAATACACTTATCACATTCATTTATAGTGAATTCATCTTTGATCATGACACTATCAAATTTCTCATGCCATTGTTTTGGATCCTGCTTTAGACCGTATAAAGATTTTACCAATTTACACACTTTGTGTTCTTAGCCTTTGACTATAAATCCTTTAGGTTGCTTCATATATATTTCTTCATTTAATTCACCATTTAAGAATGCAGTCTTGACATCCATTTGATGGATATCTAAGTTATGCAATACTGCAATTGCAATCAACATCCGAATGGAGGTTATTCTTGTTACTGTTCAATAAGTATCGAAGTAGTCAAGTCCTTCCTTTGTCGATAACCTTTGGCTACTAATCTAGCCTTGTACTTATCGATAGATCCATCAGGTTTTAATTTTCTTTTGACAATCTACTTACACCCAATTGGTTTACTGCCAGGAGGCAAGTTTGCCGATTCTCAGATATGATTACTTAGTATGGATTCTATTTCACTATTTATAGTTTCTTTCCACATTTGTGCTTCTGGGGTAGACATAGCCTCTTTAAATGTTTGAGGCTCGCTTTCAATAGCGTATGCTATGAAATCTGGACCAAAAGATTTTGAGATTCTAGATCTCTGACTTCTTCTTGGTTCAGTTTCCACATTAACAATCGGTTCCTCGGGGCTTTCGTCCCTGAACGCCATCTCATGTGTTCTTTTCCCAGAAGACTTATCTGTTTCCCATTTGTATGGAGAGATATCTTCAAAGAACACATCTCTAGATTCGATAATCATGTTTACATGAATATCTGGTATTTCTGATTTATGAACCAGAAATCGATAGGCACTACTATTCAAGGTATTGCCTATGAATATGCAATCGCTCCCAACTTAGTCTTTTTAGGTAATGGTGCTAGCACCTTTGCAAGGCACCCCCACATTTTGAGGTAATGATAGGAAGGTGTCCTTCCATTCCATAAATCAAATGGTATAAGACCAAGTTTCTTGTGGGCTACTCTGTTTGGAATATAATTTGCAGTTAACAGAGCTTCCCCCCACAAGTTCTGCGGAGCTCCAGAACTTACGAGCATGGAATTGACCATCTTCTTCAAAGTTCTGTTCTTCCGTTTAGCAATTCCATTTTGCTAAGGTGTATATGGTGCTGTAGTTTGATGGATTATACCAAATTTAGCACATAACTCACTAAAATCATTTGATTCATATTTTTCGTCTCTATCGGATTTTAGAATTTTGATATTCTTGTTGAGTTAATTCTCAACTTTGGCTTTATATGTTATAAACATATTCATTGCCTCATCCTTACTGTTTAAAAGATACACATAACAGTATCTTGCACAGTCATCAATAAAAGTAATAAAATATTTTTTCCCGCCTCTAGTTGGCATAAACTTCAAGTCACATAGATAGCTATGAATTAACCCTAAAGGTTTTGTATTTCGATCAATTGAGTGAAATGAATTTTTCGCTAACTTGGCCTCAACACAAATCTCACACTTGTGAATTTCTTTCAAGTTGAGTTTAAGAATATATCCTATATTAGACAAGTTTTTTAATGACTTGTAATTACATGCCCTAATCTAGCATGCCATAAAGTAGGAGACTCAAGAAAATAAACAGACGATTTTTCTTTATTTATAAGCTTTGGGTACAAATACACAGACTTTTTGTCCACCACTGCAACATTGGCTTTAAAAAGTTCATCAACAAGATAACCCTTTCCCACATACATCTCACTCTTAGTAAGTACAAATTTATCTGATTCAAAAATCATTCTATCCTTTCTTACTAAGTATTAATCCAGAGATCAGATTCTTGCGGATATCTGGAACATGTAGCACATCATTCAAAGTAAGCTCTTTTCCAGATGTCCACTTCAGGATGACCTTGCTTTTTCCCTCAACCTTGGAGACGGCTGTGTTTCCCATGAAGAGTTGCTTATCTTACTCTAGTTTTTAATATTCAGAGAATAATAATTTCTCAGAGCAGATGTGCCGAGTAGCCCCAGTGTCACCCACCAATCCTTATTGTTGGTCGTCAGGTTCACTTCTGACACCACAACTGAAAGGCTTGGTGACGTATGGTCGGTCAGGTTTGCCTGTGGATGATTTTTCTTGTTCTTTTTAAGACGGCTGTGACATTCATTCGCCTTATGCCCTTCTTTGTTGCAGATGTAGCAGGTTCCTTTGAAGCGCATGTTCTTACCTTCTGGACCTTGCCTTTGTACCATTGGGCAGTCTTCTTCCGCTTTAAGCCTTTGAAAGTAGACGCTTTTCCCTTTGAGTCTTCGATCACATTGGCTTTGGCTTCATAGGAGTTCTTACTGCTCCTTTTCTCGGACTTTCTGTTGTCCTCCTCAATTTGAAGCCTCACAATGAGATCTTCCAACTTCAGCTCCTTGCGCTTGTGCTTCTGGTAGTTCTTGAAATCTCTACACGCAGGTGGGAGTTTCTCCACGATAGTAGCAACCTGAAAAGTTTCAGGTAGAATCATACCTTCGACCTCTATCTCGTGCAAGATAAGTTAGAACCTTGCACCTGACTGATCACAGTCTTATTGTCCACCATCTTGTACTCCAGAAATCGTCCTACGACGAACTTCTTGGTACCGGCATCCTCAGTCTCGTACTTCTTATCAAGACTGGTCCATAACTTCTTTGTCGTTGTGATAGGACTGTAGACATTGTAAAGAGAGTCATCAAATCCATTCAAAATATAGTTTCGGCAAAAGATGTCACCTTGAGTCCATGCATCAACTACAAGGACTGAGTCCCGATCAGTTCCGGGTTCTGGTGGATCTTCTTGCAGGAATTTGGCCAGATGCAGAGTGGTCAAGTAGAAGAGCATCTTCTGTTGCCACCTCTTGAATTTTATGCCATCAAATTTTCCTGACTTCTCCGGCTTCGGGTTAGGAAGTGAAGTAGGCATCAAAGCTTGTAGCTGCATGTTTGGTGCCTTGCTTGAGCTGTCTTGATGAGTCTCAGACATTTTCTGCAAGTTCAAGCAGAACAGAAGTAAGAAACTTCAGGTAATTGTCTTAAGATTGTTAATTTCTAGGATCAATCTGACAACTAATCAATATCACTGAAATATCACCGATCTAATTGGCCAGGTCGGTTAATATCAGGTGGGAGGTTTTCGTTCAATAGAACGTTCCTTAATTAAAGAATCACCTTGCAATTACCTTCCTTGGTTAAATACCATTAGACTGATATTAATCAGTCTCAATATACTGAATATCAGTATAACCCTTGTATAAAGAAAATTAATTCACTTATACAGAACTTGGAGTGAGGTACGCTTAAAGCGAATCTCTTTAAGACAATTAGCACCCGTACCGGTGCTAACGGGTTACTGGACGCTGGTCTCCCAAGATACAACACTCCTTCATGGTATTTGGATAGCACTACAAAATCACCATACGGTCGAACCGTAATTAACTAGTACCTTTACAAGATTATGAAAGTAGTAGGACTAAGATAAATTTCAGGGAGAATATTTGTCTTTACTTTGGAGGAGCACCCACTGTAGAGAAAGGAGGAAGGTAGAAGAATATTCTTCTTTGAAAGTCTCAGATTCAGACAACAATATTATTAAAGAATTTGTTGAATTTTTAAGCCCTCTTTCAGAACGAATTTTTCAGAATCTCTTGGAAGTCGCTTTAGAATTTGAGTTGCAGAATTCCCAATTCAGTCGAACTTGAGTTGCAGAAAGCCTACTTCAGTTGCTTCTGTTTTCTCTATGTTGTTGTGTGTCTTAGTTTGAGAAAATGGAGCGCTATTTATAGTACTCCGGGAGGGGTAGAGGTGTCCGAACCCAACCGAACAGTTGCAACGGTTCGGTCTGAACCGTTACAATGGTTCATTTCAACCGCAGCAACCGCCCAACTGTTCGCGGCAGTGTGCTGACAGCTGTTGCGCTAGGCGGTTCAGATTCGGATGGCAGAGCAGGTATGATCTGCATACCGACGAGAGCCGGTTCAAAAAGAACCGCACCGGGTTCCGAACCCGAACCCGGCCCGGCACCGGTGCTGGCCAGCCGGCCGCCGCCGCCGCCAGCGGCGCGCGCGCGCGGCATGGTTTCCCTTAATCACGCGCGAAAACTCTAAGTACCTAAATGACACACCATTTGTTCCCATTTTTCTCTATTTAAATACTTCAAACTTTCATCCCATGGTCAATGTGGGACTAAATGCTTTTAGCTATCTTTAGTCCCATTTTGGCTTTGAATTAGGCAAACTTTAGACTTGAATATCTCATTCATTCGAAGTTGGAATTGAACATGTGAATATACCATGTTCATCCCCAATGGAAAGAGAACACACTCCAACCATTATCCAATTGATTCAATCAATGGATTTTGCCGTAATTCAACTCAACGATTCACATTTATTCTTCATATTTCCAACACTACCATCCTCCTCTTTCCGCCCCTCCTTCTCCCCCTCCCCGGCCACCGCTCCCCCCCTCCGCCTCCCCTCCCCCGTCCCTGGCTAACCCCCGCTTCTCCTTGTTCCCCCTCTCCCTAGCCGCCACCTCCTCCCGCCTCCTCAGCGGCCTCCCCCACTCCTTCCCCATCTCCTTCCCTACTCCTTTCCACACCCCCCAAAAAAAAATACAAACTCCACTCCCCCACTCCTGCCTCCACCTCCCCCCCGGCCTCTGCCCCCTCCTCCCCAACGAACTCCACCCCCTCCCTCTACGGGGGCGGAGGTGGGGACGGGAGTGGGGGAGCGGAGTTCATTTGGGAGGGAGGAGGAGAGAGAGTGGGGAAGATAACCGGCGAGGGGGGAGGCCGGCAAGAGGGGGTGGAGGGTGGGGGTGGGGAGGTGATGGAGGGAGGAGGAAGAAGAAAGGAGTTTTTATGGGATTTTTTGATTTTTTTTGAATGGTTTTATCAATTTTGGGGGGTGCCTTCACGTGGTGCCTTCACCATTCTTGGGGGTGGAAATATCCACTCCCGAAAAATGGCCCTCTTGCTACCAAGAAAATTTGTTTGCTTGCATGCAGAGGACAGAAGCTTATCCTTCATTCTGATCAATTAATTAATTGAGTTGGCCACTTTTGAAATTGACCTTCAAAGATTTTTTTAGCAAACTTTTTTTTTTGGGGAAACTTATCTTATATGGTCCGCAATATTTGACTCTTTGGGTGTTAAAAGCCCATAACGAGTTTGACTATATAATTCTTAGTCACGTCCTTTCTAGTCCGAATCCTTTAAAATGGGATGAATTTCTATAATAAAGGATCCTGTTATAAAACCTGAGAAATTATAACATCGAAACAGAGATTCTAGAGACAGAGTAGAAGTAAGAATTCTTATTGATTTCTGAAGTGTACATTGAAATGAATCAGGAAGGGCCTATTTAGAGAAAAACTTTGGGGTACTATGCAGGCACTATGCATACTTGCGTCATCGCTTGCATCATCGCATAGTAAATTTTACTATGCTGGTAGGTGGCCAGATACATTTATTACAACACTCCCCCTTAGATGCCCACCATTAATGATGTCTCATTAAAAACCTTGTTAGGAAAATCCAGTGGGATAAAACCATAGCGAAGGAAAAAAGAGTACACCATCTCTGTATACATGTTCTATGCTGCCTCGTTAAAAACCTTACCAGGAAAATCTTGTGGGACAAAAGCATAGTAAGAGAAAAAGAGTGCAGCCACGTAAGCTCCCCCTCAAGTTGACATGAGTAGTTCTTCTTCATAAATCTCGCATATGACGCATCCCAATATCTCAAATGAGCTTTCTAAGAGTTGTAGTGGGAAGTGCTTTTATAAAGAGATCTGCCGCATTATCACTTTATCGGATATATTGAATATTAATTTCCTTATCCTTTTTAAGCTCTTAATTGAATGAGAAGAACTTTGAGGGTATATGCTTGGTTCGGTCGCTTTTGATGAATCCTTCTTTCATTTGAACGACGCATGCAACATTTTTTCAAACAGTATTGTTGGATCTCAATTGACTGGTAATCCACCAGTTGCTTGGATATGTTGAGTTACAGACCTTAGCCATACACATTCTCGACTTATTTCATAGAGTGCTATGACTTCAGTATGATTAGAAGAAGTGACAATAAGTGTCTGCTTTTGTGAACGCTAAGAGATCGTTGTACCTCCACATGTGAACACATATCCTATTTGAGACCTGGCTTTATGTGGATCTAACAATTAATCTGCATTTACATAACCAATCATTTCTTATTTTGATCATCTGGAATAATACAAACCAAAATTAGTTGTTCCTCGAAGATAACAAATATATGCTTAATACCATTCCAATGTCTCCGTGTAAGAGATGAGCTAAATCTTGCTAATAAATTAGTAGCAAATGTTATATCTGGTCGGGTACAATTAGCCAGATACATAAGAGCTCTAATTGCACTTAGGTATGGTACTTCAGGACCAAGAACCTCTTCATCATCTTCGCGATGGAGAAATGGATCCTTTTCCACATTCAATGATCAAACAACCATTGGAGTGCTTAAAGGATTTATTTTATCCATGTTAAAGCATTTCAAGACCTTTTCAGTATAATTTGTTTGATACAAAAGTATTCCACTTTGAAAGTACTCAATCTGTAAACCAGTACAATACTTGATCTTTTCAAGATCTTTCATTTTAAAGTAATTCTTTAAATACATTATTGCTTTTAGGACTTCTTTATGAGTCCCAATGATGTTTAAATCATCAATATACACATCAATGATAATGAATCCGGACAATTTTTCTTTATAAAAACACATGGACATATAGGATTATTCACATATTCTTCTTTTAACAAATACTTTCTTAAGCGATCATACCACATGCGCCCTGATTGTTTTAACCCATATAACGATCTTTGTAATTTGATCGAATATAATTCTTTGAACTTAATGCTTCAGGCATCTTAAATCCTTTAGGGATTTTCATATAAATTCGCTATCAAGCGACCCATATAAATAAGCTGTAACAACATCCATAAGACGCATTTCTAAAATTTTAGAAACTGCTAGGCTGATTAAATATCTAAACGTAATTGCATCCATTACTAGAGAATACGTTTCTTCATAATCAATTTCAGGTTTTTGTGAAAAGCCTTGAGCAACAAGTTGAGCTTTGTACCTTACAATCTCGTTGTTCTCGTTACATTTTCGCACAAAAATTCATTTGTATCCTACTGGTCTCACGGCTTCAGGCGTGAGGATAATAGGTCCAAATACTTTACGCTTATTAAGCGAATTCGATTAAGCCTATATAGCATCTTTTTCTTTTGTCTAATCATGTCTATTTTGACATTCAGTGACGAATCTTGGTTCAGATCCTCATTTCCGTTAACAATATCACATGCTACGGAATATGAAAATATTTCATCCATATTTTTCATCTTATTTTGATTTCATAATCCTCCTGTATTGACATAATCAATAGAGATTTTATGATTTTCTATACATTTAGGATTTTTCACCTCTTGATTTGTCTTATTTTGTGTTTCTTCTGGAACACATTCTTTCATATTTGGGTCATTATGCTTATCTGCTCTTTTTTCAAGGATTTTTTATCTTTGAAACCGAGTGACCTATCACGCTTTAGGCGTGTCTTAGACTAATTAGTGACTTCATTTTTGGATTGTCCTTTTGGGATTTCAATCCGAGCAGGAGCATTTACAGCTGGTATGTATGATTTAGTCATTCTTTTCGTATCAGTGAACGCATCTGGTAATTGATTGGCTATTTCTTGTAAATGCATAATCTTTTGCACTTCTGACTCATATTGTTTTGCGTGAGGATCAAGATGCAATAAGGATGGTTCACTCCATGTAATCTCCTTCTCCAGCTGTTTCTTTTCTCCCCCTAATGCTGAAAAAATTGCCTCATTGAAATACCAATCGGCAAACTGAGCTGTAAAAATATTACCTATTTTAGGCTCAAGATATCTTATAATAGAAGGAGATTCATAGCCGACATATATTCCCAGTTTTCTTTGAGGGACCCATCTTTGTACGTTGTGGTGGAACAATTAGTACATATACTGCATAAACAAAAATTCTAAGATGGAAAATTTTTGGTTCTTGACCAAATGCTAATTGTAGAGGGGAGTACTCATGATATGCACTTGGTCTGATGCGAATTAATACTGCAACATGTAAAATTGCATGACCTCATATAGAAAATAGAAAGTTTTATTCTCATTATTAATGATCTAGCAATAAGCTAGAGCCGCTTAATCAGTGATTCAACTAAACTATTTTGTGTATGTACATGGGCAACATGATGCTTAACAGCTATCTCAATTGACATACAATAATCATTAAAAGCCTGAGACGTAAACTCATCAGCATTGTCAAGTCTAACTTTCTTGATTGTATAATCAAAAAATTGTGCTCGTAATCTAATTATCTGAGTAAGAAATCTCGCAAATGTCACATTGCGAGTGGATAATAAACAAACGTGTGACCATTTAGCAGAGACATCAATCAATACCATAAAATATTGAAATGGTCACGTGTGACCATCTACCAGAGACATCAATCAATATCATAAAATATTGAAATGGTCTACATAGTGGGTATATAGGCCCACATATATCACCTTGGATACGTTCAAAATTTGTAGGTGATTCTCTTTTTATTTTAGTTGGTGATGATCTCATGATTAATTTTCTTAGAGAACAAGCCTCACGTGAAATTTTACTAGTTTGAATGATCTTCTGGCCCTTTAATGTATGTCCATGTGAATTCTTAATAATTCTTCGCATCATTATTGGACCAGGATGACCTAAACGGTTATGCCATAGAGTTAATGTCTTTATATCTTCTTTAACTGCCATATGCGATTCTATCATATTTATATATGTGTAATGTAATTCCGAGAAAAGCTTTGATAGTTTTTCTAATATATACTTTTTTCTGATACATATGTGGTAAGATACATATACTTCATATTTCTTTCAGTTGTAGACTGAGTATCATATCCATGAAGATATATATATCATTAAAACTCAACAAATTTATTTTAGATTTTGGTGAAACAAAACGTCTTTTATGAAAAACTTTGTTCCATTTGGCAATATAAAACTGGCTTTACCAGTTCCTTCAATCAAGTCTACAGGACCTGATATTGTTTTGATAATTATCTTTGTTGGTTTTAAATCTGAGAAGTACCTTTTATGTTTGAGAATAGTGTGTGTTATACCACTATCCGGTATGCAAATATCTCCAGTTTTGGTCTTGACTTTATCATTAGAATAATTCATATCAAGCTTCATGCAAAATAAATCATTTGGTGAGAATAAAATTTTAAACATATTATCATAAATAAAATATTACATTTAAATATAAATTTGACAATACAAATAACAAAACATAATAATACAATCATATATCTAATTATCACTAGTATCCATAGAATCACGATGGGTTGAATGATCAGCAAAATCATCAGTAAAATCTGAAGTATCAAGATGAGTTGAATCATCTATAAGATCATCATGTTCAATAAAATTCACTTCCTTTTTTCCTTTCAAGGATGCCTTATAAAGCTTACAAAGGTGTTCCGGTGTTCGGCACACTCGAGACTAGTACCCTTTGGAGCCACATTTATAAAGGAATCTTTAGGATTCTGAAGAGAAATTTTACGAACATCTTTTCCTTTACTATGTCTTTCTACATGGTGGTTTTTGTGGATCGTATTATTTTGTGAAAGGTTGTAAAAGCCACTTCGACAGCGTCCACGTCTACGACCACGACCGCGACCACGTCTACGGCCACGACCATGATTATATCATTGTCCGTAATTTTTAAAAAATGCAGCATTTGCTTCTGGAAATGCTACGGAACTAGTAGGACGAGACTGATGATTTTTGATCAAAAGTTCATTATTCTTCTCTGCCACAAGAAGAGATGAAATTAGTTCAGAATATTTCTTAAAATTACGCAACCTATATTGTTATTGCAGTGTTATATTAGATGCACGAAATATGGAGTAAGTTTTCTCCAGCATTTTTTCATCTGTGATATCCACCCCACAGAATTTCAATTGAGATACTATTCTGAACATTGCAGCGTTATAGTCGCTGACTTTCTTAAAGTCTTAGAAGCGCAAAGCATTCCATTCATCACGCGTGGCAGGAGCACAACTTCCTTTTGATGATCAAATCTTTCTTTGAGATTTTTTCACAAGACACTTGGGTCTCTTACTATGAGATATTCACATTTTAAACATTCATCAAGTTGTCTGCGAATAAAAATCGTCGCCTTTGCCTTATCTTGCGACGATGTAGAATTTATCTCTTTAATGGTTTCAGTGAGACCCATTGACTCGAGATGTATTTTTATGTCAATAACTCAAGACATATAATTCTTTCCCGTAATATCAAGTGGAATGAACTCAAGTTTTGTAAAGTTTGACATGGTGATAACTATAACAGAATATCAAAAATAATTAGGATCACAACATTTTATTTTACAACAAAATAGTAAAACTTACATTTCAATCATAATAGCTACAAACAAAAGAGGGAAGATGAACATTAAAACTAAAAGGCCCATGTAAAAATCACTTGGATACATATCTACAACAAAAAGGATAGAAGCATTGATGATAATGACGACAATAATAAACTTCAAAAATAGATTAAGCATCTTGCGAAAATCTCGAATACAAAGCTTGTGGAGATGATGAAAAAATTTGAGAATGAAGAGAGATTAAGAAGTGAGTTATATAGTTTAGAATTCACCAATTTATAGAGTGAAAACTAGCCATTTTATAGCCGTTTATAGCCATTAAATGAAAGATAAAAGCAATTTGAATTTTATACAATTAAATATTTTTATTAAGAAAATGATAAAATAAATGCATTATACTACATATATTTATGAGCTATAATATAGGCATACCACTCTAGTTGGTGGTTGTTTTGCAGACATAATTAATAAAGCAATAACTATTGAAATAAACATTGGCACACCACACTACTCGGTAAACCTTTCAGTCGGTGTTTATACATATATAAATAGCAGAATAATAAAATATACAATATTAGTAGCTTGAGGTTTATTCCACGCAAGCATCAATTAAGAGGTTTGTAAAGATAATAACAAGAAATATTATTAGCTTGTCATAATCACATCACTTTATATAAATAGGTGGCAAGGCCTCCTTTCAAATAAGTAGTGGTGTTATATGAATATAATTAGTATAATACTCTAATTTTTAATAATCACATCACATTACTATAAATAGGTGGCAGAGCCTCCTTTCATTATAGTGGTGGTGTTATACGAGAACTTGCCATTTTTACCTTGAGATAGTAGAAGTAAAGACTGAGACTTGTGATAAGACTTTTCCTTGAGCAATGAAAATAGAGGCTCGTGACAAGACTTTTACCTTAAACTAATGGAGGCAGAGCTTTGTGATAGAACTTTTTACCTGAGCTGACGGAGGTAGAGGCTAGGGAAAGAACTAGAGCGCTCGTGCTGATAACGTGTTGTAAAACCCAAGAAATTATAACACTGAAACAGGAAATTCTAGAGACAGAGTAGAAGTAGGAATTCTTATTGATTTCTAAAGTGTACATTGAAATGAATCAGGAAGGGCCTATTTATAGAAAAACTTTGGGGTACTATGCAGTTACTATGCATGCTTGCGTCATGTTTGCATCATCGCATAGTAAATTTTACTATATTGGTAGGTGGGCAGATACATTTATTACAACAAATCCCAATCATGTAGACAACCAAACCCTCATTAATTTCAATAGAATAAGCCCCAGTTTTGACATTTTGATGTATAAGAATCAACTCAAAGTGAAAAGCTTTCTCGTGATTAATACACAGTAGCATTTTTCAATATATATATATATATATATATATATATATATATATTATATATATATATATATATATTATTATATATATATATATATATATATATATATATCAATGCTGGGGGAGGGGGGTTGGTTGGTGGGGGGAGGAGGGAGGGAGGGGGAGAGAGAGAGATTTGGCTACTTGGTTAAGTCTTTATAATTTTCTTATTCATGCATCAAGTAGACACAAAATAGATGACCAAAAGTAATATATATTACTTATATGTGTGTGTGTGTGCGTGCGTGCGTGTGTGATTTTAGATTTTAGACATACAAACTCTCAATCCGACCATTTGATCATGATTTAAACATTTAAAAACCTTCACACACCAACTTCAGTTAGATTTTAAATATCCAACACCATTAAATTAACCAACTCACTATTTCGGTCTTTCATTTGTGCTTACTTGATGAATAAGTAAAAAGTATTCAAAATACTTGAGTTTTTATTTTTAAGCACTTTTAACAATGTAGATCAATTCCAATGGGGTGGATCTTCAAATTGAATGACCTAATATTGAATTTAAATGGGAATGATTTATTTTCATATCATTTGCAAAGGACACACACATGAATGCTAACCTAACTGAATATCCCTCTGAAATAGATGAATTAAATAAGTGGACTATACCTGAAGTTTAACTGAAAGAAATTTATCAAATTTGTATGTTTCACTTTAAATCCACCATAACAATTAAAACTCTGAAAAAAATCATTCAAGTTGATAATAATGAACAGACAATAAAATTACTCTATGAAGAAGACTTATCCACATATAAAGATAAATACAATTTTATTCAAATACAAGCTGCACTAAAACCCTTAACTTTACAAGGGTTAATGCGTTTTTATTACAAGGGTTACTGCGTCTTTACTGGCATCCCTGAGAGATGCCAGATGCCTTGATTGAGTACAATCCTTTATGAGAGTTATGCAAACTAGTCTATGCCATAAACCCGTTTACTTTAATGTATAAGCTAATCTTAATTTGTCAATGACAGACCCTAATATATAAAGTTGTATCCTTTGGCCTTAAAACTTTTGGATATAACTTTTTACTTGGATGACAAACTATAACAATAATCTATTAGGATTCACTTTGAGGTTCTTAATACCCTAGCCCCTAAAGGCAGACACTTAAAAACTAAACTATATAAGACTACAAGGGTAGAGACAAATTTGCTTTCATCTAATATAGCAACTAATAAAATAATTAAATTGGATGAAATAAATTTTTCAGAAAAAAATGGATACTAACTACAACTATTTCTCATAGGCCAGTTATAGAAACAAACCTAGATCAAATCATACAGACTGCTGATGGTGAGGTAGAAGTTAGATTTAATTGTAAGCAAATTGCTAAGATTTCTGATTTCTACCTCTAGAAATTCAATACCTAGGAATTCTACTGGATCCTCCAGTAAGAGGATTGCAGAATCTAAAGTAGAAGGTCAAGGATAATGATCTTTGATTCTGTAATTGCACACCAATATATGAGAAACCTAATAGGGATTTACCAACTCAATCAGAGCATCCACCTCTAGATTGGATTTTACACCAGGAAGTGAATTGCAAAATCTCCTCAGTAAGGAATTCTATGAAAATAAGAATAAGAAATTTCAAAAATGGTTTGAAAAGACTTATACAAAAGAAGAATGGTATGCATATAGAGACCAGTATCATGCACACCTTAATAAAAACCAAACCATTAAATTTTTTTCCTAAATGGTTTTTGAGAATTATGTTGATCAAGAACTTAATAAGGTCAATGCTTTAGAAGAACATTTTAAGCAATAAAAAGTGGTAAAAGGTGAGATCAATGTATCCACCCGCTGAACCATTAAAATTATCAGGTGTTAATAATTCTAATTTAAAAGCAGCAGCTTTCATAAAACTGACTAAAAAATTAGAAGAAACACTAAAAGAATTACAACATATTAAAAAAATAATTATATAAATGTATATATTCAAGTTTTGAACAACAACTTACTAAAGTAGAGAGTTCTCTAGAATTGCTTTATAAATTAAGTTCAATTGCGCAATTAGATACTCCTTTAATTAGAAAAAAAAATCTAAATTGACTTATGTACCTATTAAACCTCTCTTTTGAGGTTAGTGGATTTAAATTGCAACACAAAATGTTTCTAATGAAGAAAAAACTTGTTTAGTTGAAAAACTTTAAAAGGCAACCATAAATGTCTCAGATGGAAATCCTGTTGGCCCAAAGGCCCATCACTCTAGTTTTGATGATGATCAACTCATATAGTTATGTTTACTAATGATCATGTGTTTAATTAGTGTCAGATTTGTTATCAAGATTTTAGTAGGTGTGGAGCTTCAACGAAGGATTTTAAGACAAGTTTTGGAGCTAGCACCGGTTGATTCACGAGCCTATGCATCAAGATCACATCAAGTACTCAAGAGGAGTCGAGCTCGTTGGATCGTGTTTGGACCAAGTCAAGAAGATGAGAAGACTTCAAGGGAAGACTTCAAGATCAAGACTTGTGTCTAGGTATAAGATTTAGTTTTTAGAAGATTTTGTTTTAGTTAAAATGTAAAGGATAGAGTAGTTGGTGGATTGCTCAAGTATATATCACACACACACTCTTGATAGAATTGTTTTCATAAAAGATTTTTTAGTTTAGAAAAGATTTTTCTTTGTGACAAAATACTATTTGGTTTTTGGTATTCATGTTTACATCTTTCAACCAAAACCAAATTTATGCGTATTGTCAAAACATAGATATTTCATCTTGATTGTGTAGTGGATCATATCCATCACACACTACGCTTTAAAAGTTGTTTAAATATCTTGTTTTTGTATTTAAAGGAGTTTTGGAAAAACAAGATTTTGGAAAATACTAGTTTTCTATTGAGCCAATATTTCCATATTACAAAAATAGTCCAAATCCTTTATAACATGCCTTGATTTTGTGCAAGCATGTTTGTTTATCAAAGTATATTGGTAAAACTATTTTTGTAGATTTTTTAAGTATTTATGGGATTTTATTTCAATCAAAAGACTTAGTTTTAATCCTAGAAAAACTGTTTTCAGGCTTCAGATAGTCGACTTACTACCTTGTTAGTTGACTAACTTTGAAGTCGGTCGACCGGCTCGGTCGACCGACGTGCACGACACGCACGCCTTGACCTGACAGTTGGCCGGTCGACCGGCACAGTCGACCGGAACTGAGAGCAGTGCTCTCTGTTCTTTTGGGTCGACTGAGCGGCCGACCGGAGGGCTCCAACGGTCGGATTCTTGACCATTGGCGGTCGACCGGGCGGTCGACCGACAGGTCTGACAGAACCCCAACAGTTAGTTTTTGACAGCCTATATATTTGGGGGTTTGGTCATTGTTTTTCCATAAGATTTGAGGAGAGCTTTCAAGCCAGTTTTTCTTATTCTTTCAAAAGGTTTTTTCCACATATTTGAGAGCAAATATTTCCAATCAAAAAGGAGAGTTTATAAGAGTGTGTTTAAAAGTGATTCTTTGAGTTTTCCTCCACCATCTCTTTCCTTATTTTTCTCACACAAACATTTGAGCATCCATTGATTATTCATTCTATAGGAGTGTTGTAGTGAGAGCTTTTATTGGTGATCAAAGTGTTTAGATCACCAAGAGTTCTTCTTTGTTCTTTGAGAAGGCGGACGGGTTGTGCTCGCATTGTTTCGGGTCCTAGTGAGGACTCGGGTGTTTCGAGTTCGGGTGCGAACTTGTTGTTTGAGGTGCGGCCTCGGCGAGCCGGTGGGCTTGTGTGTGTACGAGCTAGAGAGTCCGAGAGCTTGTAGGTGTTGCGGCAACGGGTGATCCATTGGGATCGAGTATAGTGGAAATCCTTCGTGTGTCGAAGGTGGGGATGTAGAGCAAGTG
>JAVJIF010024153.1:0-81392 GCA_038442645.1 Agave tequilana
CATTTCTTGATGAGCAGTTAATGTTTGTCTCTCCTTTGACTGTTCTGTGGTGTGCTGACATTATGAACTACTTGTCACGGAACAGATTCCTAATTTTTAGACTATGCAAGAATGATTTCGTTTCTTAGCTAGAATCAAATAGTTCTTCTGAGATAAACCATATATGTTTAAATAAAGTCCAGATTAGATCATTCGGCATGGCATTCCTGACGCGGAGTTGGGAACATCCTTTCATTCTGCCATGACCAAGCCTGTGGTGGTCATCTTAATAGAAGAACTGCTACAAAAAAATTTGCAGTGTGATTTTTATTGGCCCACATTGTTTCACGATACTCATGTCTATTGTCAATTTTGTGATCATTGTCAACAATTACGAAAAATTTCACGATGGAATGAAATGCCATTGAACCCAATCTTAGTTGTCAAAATTTTTGATGTTTGGGTCTATGACTTCATGGGTTCCTTCCCTATATCTCATAGATACCATGTATCCTCATGGCAGTTGACTACGTCTCTAAATGGATAGAGGCTGTAGCACGTAAATCCAATGACCACAAGATATGGTAAACTTCTTGAAACAGAATGTATTCTCTCATTTTGACTTTCCTCGAGCAATAATTAGCGATGGTGGGAAACAATTCTGCAGTTATACATTTGAAGTCTTAATGAAAAAATACTGCATCAATCATGGGGTAACCACCCTACCATCCACGGACTAGCGGCCAAGTAGAAGTCTCCAACCGAGCCATCAAGACCATTCTAGAGAAAAGTGAACACCACTAGAAAAAAATTGGTCTCTTCGATTGACTGATGCCTTGTGGGCATATAGAACTGCATTTAAAATCTTATTGGAATGTCTCATATAGATCAGTCTATGGCAAAGCTTGTCATCTTCCTGTCGAGTTAGAACACAAGGCATACTGGGCGATCAAACGCCTAAATTTTGATCTTGATAAGGCAAGAGAATCTAGGAAAACTTCAACTCGATACGTTGAAAGAGATAAAGAATGATGCATATGACTGTTCAAAAAGTACAAGGACCATATAAAAATGACGCATGATAGGGTCATAATTCAAAGGATTTTCAGCCAAGACAGAAAGTACTCCTCTACAATTCCCGTACATCTCTTCATGGGAAAATTGAAATCTCGTTGGACCAGTCCCTACATTGTTAATAAGGTGCACCCACATGGTGCCAGTAGAGGTCCACAATATCACAGATGGTACCACTTTTCAAGTGAATGGCCATCGTTTAAACCATACCGTGAGTATCTGAGCCCAGAAGTGGAGGAAACCCTCCGGAAGAACCTGTTTATCAGGATTGAGATCTCTATACCTGCTAGGGATCCATTGATATATTGTAGTTTTTAAATTTATTTTCTTTCCAACTAGGCAATAATGGAGGATATCCACGCGTCTTCATTAAGTATTATCTTCCTCACATTCTTACATTGTATCATGCTATGCATTCATTCATATATTGAGGACAATGCATGAGATAGGGTGGGGGAGGGCTCTAATATAACTTTTTCTCTTTATTTGTATAAAAAAAAATTTTAAAACTTTTTTAAAAGAAACAATATTTTGACCTATTTTATAAGAAATTAAGTTAATTTTAAGGAATAGGTGAATCATAATTAGGATTTATTATACTTGATGAAAATAAGATATTTGTTTGATTTCTAAGGTTAGAAAGAAATTTTAGAAAAGTAATTTAATCTTGATTTTACCTGATAAAATATGCACACTTCATACACTTACACACTTAGGGTTCAAAAATAAAGATTTTTATGCCTTATAAAAAGAAAAAAGAAAAAGAAAAAATATATATCAAAAATTCTCTGATTATGATGGGTACTTGTGCTCATAAAGTATAAGTATCATACCTAAAAGCGGTCCATCTTATAAATAAAAATTCATACTTTTATGGCCTTGTTGCTCGAGTCCTTAAGTCTGGGGCGTTTTTTCACCAAGTGCCCTAAGACTGTTCGATTTGTGAGTTATCGACTAAAGGCTCGTTACATGAGCAGATTAGAAAGTCTTACAGAACTAAGGGATAATGCCACCAAAAATATGAAAAATAAGGTATAAGAGTTAAAGTTAAAAAATTCCGAGTCAAAATTTCACTGTGACAAAGGTGCATATGATTTAGGGTAAAATAATAGACTAGATGAGAAATATAGTTTGACTCCTAATCTTGATTGATAACAAATTGTTGAATAGAGAATAAGTTTAGAAATAAATAGTTGGTATTCCTATAACTTATAATTGCTTAAGTCTTGCAAACAATACTTTAAATATTGCTTTCTTTTCAA
Organism: Agave tequilana; assembly: GCA_038442645.1. Lineage (NCBI taxonomy): Eukaryota > Viridiplantae > Streptophyta > Magnoliopsida > Asparagales > Asparagaceae > Agave > Agave tequilana. Next base: position 2,316 of record JAVJIF010024153.1, read on the forward strand.
AATGTTTTTTTCAAAAATACTAACACTTTGTTCTCTTTCTTTATGGATTTTATGGATGTAATCCACTGAAAATCCTTATGAGACAAAACTCGTCCTTTATGGGTAACTTAGAGATTTAACGGCTTGCTGCACATGCTAAATGCAACCTGATTCCTATGAAAGTGATATAGGTTAGATTGGCTTCATTTTATTTTTTTGGCTGAGGACGAGCAAAAGATAAGTGCGGGGGTGTGATTGTACAATATATTGTATATTTAATATTACATGTGTCACATCTATGCATTTATTTTATAATAAAACTTTGCTATTTTGATGTATTTCATATCTAGTGGTATACAGGGTAATTAAAGAAGAAAAGAGAGAGATTGACAGATTATCCAATTAAATCTAAAATTTGAAGGAAAGGGTATCGATTCAAATTAAAGATTCTAGAAGCCATCTTATCTAAAAACTGGATATATAAAATAAGATAATATCATCAAAATTTAAAGAAAAAAACAGATTAAAAGAAGACCCTATCGGTTTCACTGAGGATAAAGAGATAAATCGTCATATCTAGAGCAGATATTCAAAATTCAAGAAGATAAAAGATAGAGGATGAATCAACGAATGATTGTTCCCAGATCCTGGCCTACGACCAGGATATTGTAGCGGAAATGCCGCTTTTGCTGCGTTTCATCGCATTTTATTTGAACCTGTGGGAGCGCCAGCTCCCCTATCTTCATATGCTCTCCCATGTTCTTTTTCCTAAATAAGGCTTTTCTAAAGAGAAATGTACACTGAATGGCTGCAAAGTTTATATTGGAAAGAGGGAATTGTATGTTGTAATGCAAGATTAGAGAGTTGTAAACAAGGATTTATAAACGAAATTCGGTCTTCTTCCATCAAGATCGTGCACCGTTTTAGTCTAAACTTTCTATTTTCCTTTTAATTTTGTGATACTATTTTTCTCTTTTATTTAATGTTCTACCTTATACTTTCATTAACAATCTAATGCAAATCTTTCTTCGTTTCAGTTATTAGTTCTTCCATTTTCTTGTCATCAACATCGTTCGGAGGAGGGAGACGTCAAGGCGACAACCATCGATTTTGAGTTTCATCTGTCTCTTCCCTCTTCTCATTTTTCTCTTTTTCCATCTCTTTATTTAATTGATCTTCGCATTGGCGAGTACTCTTCTTTTACTTTATATTCTCATGCTTAAGAACTTCAATTTTTAGGGGAAAAAAACTCCAACTCATTTATAGACTTTCCAACTTGATTAAGAATAGATTTAGATTTTTAATAGTCAAGTTTTAAACAAGTTTCTGTGGATTCAACCATGTTCTTGCCACTATAAAATTCTCCTTAAAAGATTTTAAAGCAAGATTAGCTTTTTTTATTTTGTTCATAGTTTAAACAACGATGAAAATTTTACAACTTTCAAAACGTGAATATTGACCTACTCTGAATAATATAAAATGATCTGCCTTCGGAAATAGCCGAACTTTAACTGCTTGAATTCTATTAGAATCGATGGAGATTACTTCTTTCAAATAAACGAGACCCCAAAAATATGATACTTAACTGTTCAGAACTCATACTACTCTATATGGCATGAAGTTATTCCGACAAAGTGTCTGTAATAAGATTACTAGATATCTGTCTGTTCTCTGTCACTCTAAAAAATAGATCATAAAATCGTAGATAAAGAAACCTGGATAAACTGATTGCAGATACATAAATAAAGAACAACTGATAATAATAAGTTCTAAATACTAGGCATCAATTACTCTGAGAAGCATAACTAAGAACTTATAATAACTGCCTTCTGAATGTTAACCGAGTGTAAATTAAATATCTAGTGAATGCCCAATTCCTGAAATGTTGGCCGAGTAAATCGTCAAGAAAGATTATGACAAGCATTTTTAGGCACAGCAAGAAAACTCGGTTCATTAAATCTATGAAAACAAGTTAGGAAGCAGGAAAACCAGGGAATGAGGCTAGAGTGCTTAACATTGTCGGAACTAGCCACGAGCGAAGCTAAACTCGTGTGGGGCCATTCGCAACACAATGTCAGGCACTAAGCACTAGGGTGCGGTAGAGCTAAAAACTCTACGAGGCTCGCACTTGGCAGAGCTCACATGGTGAAGCCAGCGTGTAATACATCGCTAAATGCTAATTGTCAAGGTGCAGCAAGGTCCACACCTGCTTGAGCTCGCATGGTTAGAACACGACTCTAGATTGGAGAGGCTAGTGGGATCCGTGGTACATCAATCGAGAAGGTCTGCTAGATACTATGGTTCCGAAGGACACGATCAGGAATTCATAATAACTGAGATGAGCCCTGAGTAGTTTTTGGATGTCAATCTTATAGCAGATCACTTCCGAAAAATATCTAGTTCTTGTGAAGTTGATAGAAGAGATCATAATTGTTCTTGAAATACTATAAATAGAAGATATCGCTGCTCTGTTTAATAGAAGTCCTGAATTTGAAAATTCATTTCCTGCTGACGCTCCTTGTGTAGTGATACAATCTATCTGAATACATAAATAATGACTATCCTACTTTCTGTACTGATCCTCACTTTCTATGCTAATCCCTATATATATAAATATATATATATATAAATATATATATATATATATATGGGGTTACTGTACCTCAGCCGGCAGGCTGAGAGACTTCTCTCAGCCGACAGACGTGGCAAAATCACCGCCCCACATCTGTAATCAATTTTGGCGGACAAATCTTGAAAAATCCCGCCCAATTTAATGCCAGTCACCTCAACATTGTATTTTTCGAAAAATACCCTCCCTCACAACTTTCTACCTTATGTAAAAAAGTTGGCTTCCAAAAAAATTTACAGCTCTAAAATTTCAACGGCGATTCTGATCCAAAATAGTTATTTCTTTTCACAAATTTGATCCTTTTTTAAAAAAATATATTGCAACTGATGGCGCCTAAGAAATCATCTGTGGAAAAAGGTACTACAAAAAATGATATTTTCAAAATTTTTTAGCGTTTGTGTATTTTAATAGTTTAAAATTTTTCCAGATTTATTTCCGAGGTCGCATTTTTTATTTATTTTTAATCTTGGAACCATGGTCGCAGTAAGAAAGAGATTTTGAAACTTTAGATGTCGAATAAATTTTTAAATTTATAAATTTTGTATCATGACGATAAAGGTCTATTTTTTAAAAATTTTTTTATTTCCTTCTATTTTTACTATGTCGCAGTATTTTCGAAAATTGATCTGCATACACTGCATGCGACCTCGGTCGCAGTTGATAAAATTATAGTTTCAGATTTGTGCGACTTTGGTTTTTTTTTTCTTTGGACCTTTCCTTGTAGCCGAATGCGACGTTGGTCGCAATATATGAAACTTACTTTTTTTCTACATACTGACGACATGGGGTCGCAATTGTTTAAATATGAGTTGTCGTCTCTTGCGACCAAGGTCGCAGTGTACTTAACGTCATTTGTTTTATCATACTTGGGTCGCAGTTGTTTCTGATTGCAGTGTAGTCTTATGCGACCTTGGTCGCAGTGTCGAACGGGTCGCAGTGTTTCTGATTGCACTGTAATCTTCTGCGACCTAGGTCGCAGTGTTGACCTTTTAGCAGTTTTTCTTATTGCACTGTAGTCTTATGCGACCTTGGTCGCAGTGCGGTATTGTGGTCGCAGCTGTTTTTATTGCAGTGTAGTCTTATGCGACCTTGGTCGCAGTGTCGACCCTGGTCTAACTTTATGTTTGCAATGTATGATTGCGACCGTGGTCGTAGTTTATAAAAGAAAATATGTTTTTTACAAACATTGGTCGCAGTGTATGATCGCACTGTAGTCTTATGCGACACTGGTCGCAGTATCGTCCGGGTGCAAGTGTTTGTGTTTACATTGTATGACTGCGACCGAAGTCGCAGTTTATTAAAAACAAATATGCCTTTGACCCCCTTAATTTTTAAATGATCATTGGTCTGAACTGTTTAATTTTTCTTACTATGTAGGTAAACAACAGATAAAGGTTCGTCCTCTGAGATCAAGCCTGAAACCTATGTGCGAGTTCATGAAGAAATTTAAAAAGTACATTCACGCAGATTCGTAGAGGCGATGAACAATACCCCATTTGGTCCAATCTCATGGCGTTCTACATTGAAGAATTTGGGGCTGAAAAGGGTCTAAAATCAAACGTTGCTGTACTGCGTGTGTTTTAGACCAGTATGATAGGGATACAAGGACATTTAGAATTGGGGGCAAACAGATTGAGTTAACAGTGGAGGAATGTTGCCCTCACATTTGGTCTACCTATCATTGGGGCAGATTTTGTGATGAATAAAACATGTACAATGAAAGATAGAGGGGTGATAAAACATTATTTCCCCAATATAAAGAAGATCACTAAACTATCCATTGAAGATACTTGGATGATCTTCTTGTCAAGAAGAGGTGGAGAGGTATATTGGATGTAAATAAAAATAAGATTTCACATACGACATGAAATCTATAATACTCCTTTAATGAAGATTGTGACCTAAGTCGCAGTTATCCGTATGTGAAGAAACTCATACTACTCCTTACTAAAGACTGCGACTTAAGTCGCAGTTATCCGTATGTGAAGAAATCTATATTACTCCTTACCAAAGACTGCGACTTAAGTCGCAATTACCCGTATGTAAAGAAAGCTATATTACTCCTTACAAAAGACTGCGACCTAAGACGCATACACAAAAAAAAAAAAGATTTCACAACCGGAGATTATTTTCAAATAAGATTGCGACCGAATATTAAAACGGTCGCATTTCTGAAACTTTAAATCATTGTTATAGGTCGCAGTACCTCATAGACTTAAAGAGAAAAATTCAATATTTAAGAAAGTTTAAAAAAAATGAAACAATTAAAACCTGTTGATCGGCATGCGAAGATGTCAACCCTTCAAGATTTTCAATATTCTGAGAGAAAGTAGAACTAGATGCAATATCTTCAATATTTAGATTGCCAGTAGACTGCTCAGACGTCGACATTAAATATTTTGGAGAAAAAATTGATCAGAAAAGATTTTATATTTTCAGAAAAAAGTTATCGCAGGCCAAAAAGGAGAAACTAGATCTTTCAAAAAGAGGTAAGGAAATAGGGAAAAAAGTAATTCATATAGAATAACCTAAAACTATAAAGAGCGGCAAAAAAAGGGGGAAAAAATAAAATAATAAACAATAAGGAAGGTTACCGAAAGAGTTGCTTTTCATAAGGTGTATTTGGTAATTTAACTTCTTCCTAAAAGCGTGCCGCAAGTCAGTGAAGTAACAAATTGAGGCACGTCACCGCAGGCTGAGAGAATACTCTCAGCCCGCAGGCTGATATACATTTATATATATATATATATATATATATAATATATATATATATATATATATATATATATATATATATATATATATATATATAATGTGAAGCAGAAGAATTGTCTGATATAAGATAATACGATGCACGAGAATCGAAGAATGTCGGAATAGGATGAGAACGAACCACATCTATCCTGTCGCTACCTTACTAGTCTACCTATATCTTAAGTTGGCATAAAGGCTACAAAAATCGGAATAGTAAAAATAAAAGAGATAGGAAACAGTGTGCGGAAAAGGGAGGTGGACAAACAAAATAAAATTGATGAAATAATATGATAAAGTGGATACTATAATGAAAACTTACCAACTCAGGACATGATAAATTGGGGTTAATAGTTACGGGTGGAACCTTCAGGGTTCCCATTCTAGATATTGGGCTCCACATCTTGCCATTACTTCATCTGACACCCAACTTCTTCTGCTGACAAATTATAGACTTGGCCTCTTTCAACTCTTGCCCCTCTCCATCACTGATCATGCTGCTGGGGTGAGCATGAAACTCTTCTGCTAACGGGTTCTGGGTTCCTTCTCAGTGCTGAGGCTGGAAATGATGGGGTTGTTGCTTGTGCCGGAAGTGTTGGTGATGTTGGATATGTTCTTTTGAACAGACATTGTTCACCAAATGATCCCCGTACCCACATATCAAACACAGTCCTTTGGCCACTGACATTTGCATTGAATGTATCTGGGCTTTCGATAATACTTGCATGTTACCTGCTGAAGGGGATACTGGAACAGATGTTTAGTCTTTGGCGCATTACTAAATTGATGGGTACTCCTTTGTTCATCATCGGGTATTCTATGTCCATCTGCTAGAATGTCCGCTTTCTTTACTTGTCCTTTTCTTAATCTCGGTTCTTCTTTTCAAGATCCCGTTCTTCTTTTTCAGACCCCGCTCTATTGGCCAAAAAGGTTATACTCTCTATTTGTTTAAGTTTGATGATAACAAAACACATAGAAGCTATTTGGTACTAATAAATTGTTTAGAATGAGTTTCAGGTTTGTACTAGTCATGATGGCTTTTCTAGCTATTACAAGAAATTTTGATGCTAAAAGGCAAATGGCGCAAGAGGAAGTTTTCATACAAGAGAAGGCTCTAGCTTGGTGTAACTCGGCTCAGGGACTTTCTTTTTCAATTTGTATTATTTTAGTTTGTTAAAGGATAGTATGTAGTGTTGAAGCTCAATATTCCCCACACACAAGTTTTTGCACACAATTTTAAAAGATATTTTGTTTTATATAAAATAGTTTTATAAACATATTTTAATACTTATAAACTCTATTTAATATAGTGTACAAAGTTTTGATCAAAGTTAATTTGAAAAACTTTAAAGATCTTCAAAATTATTTCCTCAAAAAGAGTCTGTTTTTGGCTGTTGCGGTCGACCGGACGGTCGACCGGCCTTGTTTCAGGTCAGGACGGTCAACCGGGCGGTCGACGGGCTTCTGACTATTTGGGTGCGTGCATGTGTGCATGTCTCCCGGTCGACCAGGCGGTCGACCGGACCCCATATCGGTCGACCGACCTTCGGCCGACTGAAAGCACCCATGTTTCTGTTTGTTACGGTCGACGGGCGGTCGACTGTGGGCTGGCAACGGTTATAATTTTTGAAAAATCGGTCGACCGGCCGGTCGACCGTGAGCTTGATTTCAGCCTAAACGGCTAGTTTTTTAAACACGTTTTAAAACGTGGTTTATCTCTCTAAACGATTTGGGGGCTGGATTTGGGTTTAATCTTCCTTATAATTTATTATAACAGTTTACTCTTTAATCCCTTCCTTTATCCTATAAATAGGGATGATTAAGGTTGAGGTAATCACAACAATCCTTTGCAAAAGAAATCAAGTTTAAGGGCTTTCAAAAGAAGTTTTTCCTCTCAGTTTTTGTGTGCTCTAATTTCTCTCTTTTTACTGAAGTTTTTGGTTCAAAACTCTCTTCAATTTCATTTTCTTTTTCACTTACAAAACTTGGGCTTCAACTACATATTATTCTCTAGGGTTTTTGTAAGGGAAAAAGTTTTTCAAAAGAGGGTTTGTGATTTTTTGATCACCAAGATATTCTTGTATTTGTGGCTCCACTACCTCTGGACTAGAGGAGTGTGATTGAGGAGTTGGGTACTTCCTTATGGTTGTAATTCTCTTGTGAAAGTTATAGTGGTTGGAAATCCTTCTAGGTGAAGGCGGGGACGTAGAGCTGGGTGCTCAAACCTCGAAACAAATCTCAGTATTTGTGATTAGTTTATTTGCTTTATTTACTTGCTTTATATTCATTGCTATATTGTCGATCAATACTCATACAATAAGATTGCATTGCGCATCTCAAACTCTTATCTAGAGGAATCACGAGGAAGGAGTTCAGAGCCCTTCACGGGGTATTCGGCTTCTAACCTTATTTCGGGTGATCGTTGCATCATAACATTTTAATTTTGTGCATAGATTAGCATTATCACCTATTCACCCCCTAGGTGATTTCACGCTCCACTTCATGTGCTATGGTGAGGACTTGCGAGTATGTCTTCAGTTGCTGGGTATAAAGAGTATCTGGATGTCCATCTTCAGACTATGCTAAAATCTTTTGGCTCGGTTCTCTTCGTCAGATACCATGTATGGCGCAAACCGGCTAAGTCTAAAAAAATCTGCAGCATATTCGTCTATGGTTCGATTCCTCTACTATATTCTTATAAATTGTTCTTCCATTTTATTCTGAGCTGGTACAGGGAAGAATCTCCCATTAAAACCCTTCGAGAACTGGTCCCAAGTGATGGGCTTCTCTAGTTTGATTCTTCCGTCAACCACCATATTCTGGCCACATCCTTCAACTGAATCTTGGCCACTTTCACCTGGTTCTTGTCAGGGACCTGGGCTGCCTTCAGAAGATTTATCGGTCTACCAGCTACTTCTCTGCATCTAGGGGCTTCTCCATGCCCGAAAAGATCACCGGCTGTAAGATGAAATCTGACATGTTGCCTAGCTTTTGCTCCGAGGTTTAGCCAATAACCTTGACACAGGAGCTTCGTTTGCTTCTGTTGACTCTCATCATACTTTGAAGTAGCCTCATCATGCTATCATTCTCTCTGCTAGGACTGTTATGTGTTTCCTGTCATTCCATATCTGAGTTGGTCTAAGAATAGTGAAAAACTGAAAAATGAAAGAAAGGAAAAGATTCAGGATTCAAGGGAAAGATTATTAGGAATGAATATATAACTTTGTTTTTTGCAGTTGGATCGTTAACTAGGACTCATGCATTCCAGTTGCAATTTTTTTACCATTAATTTGCCACTAGTTATACTGAGGATGTAAGAGTCTAGACTCTGATACCACCCTGTAACGTCCCGACCCCACAGGTACGGAGACGTTACTGTAACATATATATACGTAGGTCAAAAATACCCTGACATATATACGCTAAGCATTAGTGCAGGTAAGAACCAGAGTTCAAAAATATGTGGTGCATTATACATTCCAACATATGAGTACAATTACAAAGTTATCACAAGATGTGATACAATATTACAAGAATATTACATCACAGATAGACGCAAATGAGAGAATACAAAGAGATATACATGTATAAAAAGTACAAATGGTACTCACGAGTTATAAAAAAAAACTCGAGAGATGAATAAAGGGGCCTAGAAGGATAGGGCTCCAGATTGTCAACTACGGATCCACGACGCTATGATGCGCAACTCTGATCACCAGAAAGTCTACCTCGATCCAACCTCCAAGATCTGAACATTCAAGTCCATGGGAGTCGAACTCCCCAGCGAGTGGTGTGATGAATGCCAAGTAGCGTGCATGGACAATCACACGTGTATCGATTAATCTGAATCAAAAGAGCATGTATTGAAAATCGTGTCGTAAACACAGGCATACAGGAGCTGGCAATGAGGCAGCAAGAAAGTAAATGTAGTAATACCAATGACACCTATACTAAAAAATATCATAAAACTGATAGAAAATCGATAAAACCAATAATACTGAATACAAGCAAAACAAGCCGTACAAGCTCAGATTACGGTTTCATAAGACTAGCACATCGAAGGAATAATCCAAACAAAGAAACCCTCATTTATATACTCTACGTCTCATGTCACCTTGAACAAGCAAAACGGTCAGATAACCTAGAAATGCTCGCGGCAGAGCTATATGGGAACTTCATGCGAAGTTCATCTTAAAAAGCTTCAGGAGAAGCTATATTCAAGGCCTCAAACGAAGTTAGAAGTTAGCTCATTTGATGAGTTAGGTGAAGCCTCAGACGAAGGTAGAAAGTTAGCTCAGAACGGAGCTGGACTAAACTTCAAGCGAAGCTTGTGAGAAAGCTTCAAGTGAAGCTAGGGTTAGCCTTCTACGGGCTGATTGAAGCTTCATGTGAAACTTGTGGCTTGGCCTTTTGATAAGGCCATGAGGTGCTTCAAGCAAAACTAGCCCCTTGAGCTCATGTGAAGCTAGATGTTGAACATACTCAGCCTAATAGGCCTGTTTTGGCCTCTGAAGTAGGCATAAAATTGGTTCTCAGCACGTTCAAGACTCTGATTTTTGTAAATGTTATCGAGTGTAGACGTCGTTCAGACCAGTTGAAGTGCTGTCCGAGAGCTTGTATTTTTGGAGTGTTAACAAAATCCCCTTCAAAGTTTTCGTGAATGTAATAGATTGGTACAGATTTTGAAACACTTTGAATTTGAAGTCTGATACCTAAATCGCTTAGGTCAGAAAAATCTACTTGGTGCAACTGTACACTGAACTAGGTAACCAACTTGGTTTTACCCTAAGAATTTCATGAGGAATAAGCTCACAGCGGAACTAAGATGAAGTTTCAGGCGAAGCTAAGAATGAGCTCTCAGCAGAGATGGAGTAAAGCTTCAAGCGAAGCTAATAATGAGCTCTAAGGAGAGCTAAGATATAAGCTCTCAGTGAAGCTAACAAAGCTTCCTGCGAAGCTAAAGAAGGCATTTGAGCGAAGTTAGCTAAACTTCACCTCCTTAGGTTTTTCAACCATCGTTTCAAATTAATTTGAGATGACAGCTTGCACTCCTTTTGAGGAGGCGAAGCTCGACATTGTGCGCCTATAAAAAGCCAACTTGGCTGAACTTTAGAGAAGTTTATCTTCTCTTCAAACTCTCCAAGAATTTTCAGAGATCAGGAATCTCTTCGTCTTCTTTCGAGATCTCCAAGAACCTTTACGAGTTCTAATGGCACCCAAACAACGCGCAGAGAAAGAGGTTGCCACCTCTGCGACGGCGTTGCCGCCGCCTCCGACCATTGAACGACCCATTGTAGGTAGGGGTTTCTCCCTTTTTCAGAGATTTTTTATCTCTTTTGAAGCCAAATTTTGGCTATTTCGTAATGAATCCGCCGCGATTCACCACGGTTTGATGATCTTAGAGAGTCGAACTCCCTTAATTTTGATTCTATCAAATTTAGGGGATTTAGTTCCCTTTAACTCGGAAAGCAGGGAAGATGAAACTATGCCAGCTAGATCTCGTTTTAGCACTGACGAATCTTGAAGACTTTAGGCCCTAGAATCCACGAACATGGCATTAGAACGACTTACTCGAATACACGAGTAAGAGATAACAACTCAAATTCACAAGTAATTTGGAGGAAAACTCAAAGTTTATTAATCATTATTCGATGTCAAAATAGAGAATACAAAAGGCCTATTATGGGCTTAAAATAAGTCTTATTCTATTTATGAAAACTAAATTTAAAATAAAGAAAAAAAATTCAAAATAAAGAAAGTGTAAAATCTATCGGAATCCAATTTGAAACTCAAAACAAAATCCTAAGCAAAATCAGATACTCTGTTATGTAATAGGGTTGTCCACAGCTACAGAAAATAACTGATAAACCCTTACTTTCGGAAAAACCTGTCGACAGTCAAAAGAAGGGTCGTCAGCAGGTGAAATTATTTTGGAATGTTATTTGTCTTGCCTTATTCTTTAAAGTCCTACATCAGATATGCAAGAGACTAAACTACCTCAAAACATAACACTGCAAACATTAAAATCCTCTAAGAGAGGTAATCGTCTGAGCTGTATCTGTTTGTATCCTGTTTGTGGTGAAATCTAAAAAAAACTAATCAGCGTCAAACATGTGCAAGATATGGGAACGTCCCCGCTTCTCCATGATTTAATGGTATCCGCGACTGAGTCCCACCCACACTCTCCATCATCCAGTGGGATGTCACAGCAATGTAAGGTCGGTGGCCGCCGGCGACGGACCTGAGCATCAATCCATGAGAAATTGGGTGAAGCTGGCCATACCAATCCATGGACCTACTCGTCTACGACACAAACACGGCCTTAGGGCCAATATGGGGGTATATTAGTGACGTGGAGTCTATATACGGCCATGTGAAAGAACAGCATACGAATTTTCCGAAAAAAGAAAGAATATATGAAGAAACTAAGATGAAAAAATTGCTATTATAGAATCGAATCCATCTCAAAAACACAAAATGAGCCAAAAGTGCTTTGACAAAATCAGATGCGCAAAATTTCCAATTTTGATGTCTTCAGAACGAATTCAAAGAAAAGAGAAAGTGGGCACTTGCTGTAGTTGTGACCGGGGTCGGGGTCAGGGTCGGGGTGAGATGCCGGGGAACAAGAGTGGTTGGGGAGTAAGATGTGGGGATCGGGATCGGGATCGGGATCGGGGTCATGATCGGGGTTGCGATTGGGAGTTGGTGCCGCATGAGCTTCTTTGGATCGGGATCGGGACCGGTATAGAGAGAGAGAGAGAGAGAGAGAGAGGAGAGAGAGAGAGGGGGTGAGCTGACAGGGATCGGGATCGGGGTCGGCGCCACAAGAGACAGAAACAAGAGAGAGTAAGAGAGAGTGTGTGAAAAAGGAACACAGTAAAGAAAAAACTAACATAGGGAACCATATTAAGGGTTTGGACAAACACTTGGTAAGTCTCTCTCTGATTTGGGTTTAGTGAACATAAACATAAAAGAGACTAAAAATTGGAGCTAAAACTTGTGCCAGGGTTTGCCAAACCCAAACGCAAAAATAGCTCAAATTTGGGTCAGCGTTTGCCAAACTCGGATACAACATTAACAGAATTGTGCACTCGCCAGTGCCACGTAGGCGAAGCAGCCGTCGTAATGTGTCAAAGGTCGATTTTGTCAAATAAAATTTGGGGACTCTACTTTTGGAATTAAAATTAAAATAAGTTTTTCCCCCAAAAAAAGGCCAAAAAAATGATAAAAGAACAATTATCTTTGGAACGGGGGATTATCAAATAGACTACTTGGGCAAACAGCCAGATTCAACATTAAAGTCAAGCCTCCAGGGTGCAGCAAAATGCCTACCAAAATGATTACGTCCCAAGGATTCCCACATTAAGCAGTGGATCGTTCTTTCATAATGCATTTCAAGAAAGTTTTGTAGTGCTTTTTATCAGGATCATTAGATTTAAAGTGCAAAAGTTTTACTCTTTACCCCTTTTCTTTCGCTTTATTAGTCTGTATGTAAATTTCAAACTTCCTAACCTCTATGTTCTTTCAGAGGAGAGTTAAAACCTTCAAGATTTTAGATTAGATTTGACTGCTCCATTGTTACCTAGATCTAATCCATGTACGCTCATTATAAATTTACGTCTGTACTTTTATTTGCTTTTCTTTAATTATGATATTAATTTTCAGTTATCTTACCGCTTTAGGTGTATTTCTTGATTTATTCATTAGAAGTATTTTAGATCTAGATCTAAATCTCTTTTTTTCTTTCTTTCTCCTTACTATTAACACGTTATAATTATCATGTTTAGCTATGAATTATCGGGTCTAGTTACATGGACAAGAGTATCATCCACAAGTTTGTCATGTTTTTGTCGTGGCTCTTTCACCAGGTATATAGTTTTTTCCCCCTTCTCTCTATATTTTCGTCGCTTGATAGATGGACAAAAAGTATTCAAAACACTAGATTTTTGGTTTATACATACTTGAAATAATATAGATCAATTTCAACGGAGTGAATCTTGAATTCAAATGTCAGAGTGTTATATTATAGTGGGAAGGATTCGGATTCAAATCCTTTTGGAAGGACACAAGTCTTTGTATATGTATGTATGTATAGAGAGAGAGACTTGTGTTCTTCCAAAAGGATTTGAGGACGACTTTTTCCACCAAATACCAACATCCGACATTCCAATACAAGATCTACTCCGTTGAAGTTAATCTATATTATTTCAAGTATTTATAAACTAAAAATCAAGTGTTTTGAATACTTTTTTCCCATGCATCAAATAGGAGAAAAATGGACGGCCTAAATAGTGAGTGGTTAGTTTAACGATATAGAACATTTAAAACCTAACAAAAATTGGTTTGTAGGAGTTTTTAAATGTTTAGATCATATTCAAATGGCCGGGTCGAGAATTTGTATGTCTAAAGACATAGATCTAAACAACTCACTACTTTCGACCGTCCATTTGCGCCGCTTGATGGATGATAAAAAGTATTCAAAACAATTGATTTTTGATTTATAGATACTTGAAATAATGTAGATCAACTTCAACGGAGTGGATCTTGTATTCAAATATTGAAGGGTTGTATTTGTGTTGGAAGGATTCAAACTCAAATCCTTAAGAAAGACACAAAAGTGTGTGTGTGTGTGTGTAGAGAGAGAGAGGATATATCAGAGGATTTTTCACTGAGTTTTCAAGTGCTACTCATTTTCATGTCTTTATAAAGTTTTCTTGAGCCATTAAAATCCCAAAATCTTTAGTTTTCTCACACAAACTTGAGCCAATCTTTTCTATATTTATTTTAATTTTTGTTGTGAGAGGGTTTTGGTTGTGATCAAGAGTCTCGATCACAAGTTGTTCTTCATTATATTGAGTGGTTGGAGGCTGCAGCCTCAAAACGAGCTTATGGGTTGTGTATTGGTTCTTGCTGGAACGAGAGAGGGACTTGTGTGTCTGAGAGTTCTTGAGGGAACTTGTAGGTATTGCAACGCCGTGAGTGATCTTGCAGGATCAATTTATAGTGAAATCTTTCATTAGAGTGAAAGCAGTGACATAAAGTAAGTTGCTCGAATCTCGAAACAAATCTTCCGTGTTTGTGATTGCTCTTTTCTCTCTTATATACTCACTATGTTTATATCTTACATGCTTATATTTGCTCATCATTATATGCTTGATATTATTTTACATGCTGTATTAATTTAAAATCAAGAAGCAATTGAGCACCTCAACTCTTGTTTAAGAGAAATCTTGGAGAAGTTCAGGAGCCCATCACGAGGCATACGGCTTCGTTTCTTGATCATTAGTTTATTATTTTTGTTTGTTGATTTTGTTAAGTTGTAATTATTTTTAGTCCTGCATTAGATTAGCATATCACCTCCCCCCCCCCCCCCTCCCCCCCCCCCCCCCCCCCCCCCACCCCTCCCCACCCCCCCCCCCCCCCCAACAAAAAAAAAAAAAGGGTTGATTTCAAGCCTAGCCACGTCAGCTGCTACCTAGGTTCAGGCTGGGTAGTCCAATTTGAGTCCAAGAGTAGTAGTTCAAATATAATCATTCTAAGAGGTAAAGAAAGAAATAAGAAGAGGAAGAAATAGCTTGATGGGCTTTTAACAATTATTAATATGGCCGAGAAACATGGGCTCCGTGTGCTGGATCTGAGTTTAGTTTTAATTTATTGGGCTTATTGTACATTTGAAAATTAACTTAGGGTTCATTCTTGAGCAAGATTTTATTCATGTGCATGAATCCTTTTTCTTTTCTTTTTTTTTCCTTTTTATCGAGGAAAAATGTAGTCGTTAAAGAAACAATGAACGAAAACGAGGGGAAAATAATTTTTCTAGAAAAAGGATCCCAAGCCAATCTCAATCCAGAAAACAACCTAAAACAGTTCAGTTCATTTCATTTCCTGATAATTCATCACCGTTAGGTTTTTCTTTAATTTTAAAACTTTGTAGTTTTTAGGACAAAACCAACGTTGTTTGGCTTAGGATTTAGGAACCTAAAATGAAGTCATGGAGAGAGATAACTGGGCGGTTCATACCAACAAGAGAATCTTGCTACATCTGCCGAACAAAATAACATATTAGTCCAGTATCGGATCAAACTAAGCAGGCAAGAATCAATCTCACATAAAAACTACAACTAATAGACAAACCTACCTCTTGAATCATGTCACCCAAAACTAAGCTAACAGCCTTACAAAAGCTGTACCAACATATAGTCAGTTGTATGCACCTGCACCAGCACACTCACGCCATTCTCACAGAATAACGAGAGGAGCAACAAGAACTCAATTCATCCATGATTGCATCCATATTTTTCTGGGCTCTGATCGCCGTGGTCGCTGGCACGGCGACCGGCGAATATCTGATCGGGCTGGGGAGCTCCGACATGACCGGCCCTGCATCCGATATCAACATGATGGGCTACGCCAATATGGACCAAGTCACCGCCGGCATCCACTTCAGGCTACGGGCCGAGCATTCATCGTGGCCGACGGGCAGCAAGGAAACCGAGTTGCTTTCGTTAACCTGGACGCTGGCATGGCCTCTCAGCTCGTCACCATTAAAGTCCTTGAGAGGCTCAAATCAAGGTTTGTCTTCAAGTAACTCAAATTTTCTGTTTATTTGGAAGAGAATATTTAAAAGAAATTTGTGCTTGGATTTAGGTATGGAGATTTGTACAACGAGGAAAATTTAGCAATCAGCGGGACTCACACGCATGCTGGTCCTGGGGGCTACTTGCAGTACGTTGTGTATTCGGTTACGTCGCTAGGTTTTGTTCGGCAATCGTTCGATGCGATCGTGAATGCCATCGAACAGTGCGTTGTGCAGGCACACAATAACTTGAAGCCAGGCTCCATTTTCATCAACAAAGGTGAAGAATCTGGACTCTACACACAAGGTTTTAGCATGTTAACGAAATTCTACATTTCTTGGCAATTCGCCCTACATCTTTTCTTCTTCTTTTAGAGAAAAAGAAGTTATTAGAGTGGTCACGGACTCTGCACCAAAAATAGTTAGAATTAAGGCTACATGTGGGTCAGGGTCTGTCTTGTTTTGTCATAATCTGTGCCTAATCCAAATTTTAGCCTTTTATTTGTGTTGTAGAGTTTGAGTTTGGTTCTGTCTTGTTCTGTCGAGTCTATTTGGCAGGGTATTAAGAATATACATCCACATCCAACTCGCATAATTTGGGTTCAGTTCGTATTAGGTTCATGTTTGAGTCTAATATCAGGTCTAATAAAGCTTGAACCAAAAGTCGGATTCGAAATGCAGCAATACTGGAAATAAAATAAAAATACATTCATTATAACAAAACTACATATTGTTTGTAAGGCCCGACTCATTAGTAAAAGAGCGGGTTATTGGCAGTCCCAAGTTCAAGTCCCAGCTATAGCCTCATGTACAACAACAGCAACAACAACTAAGCCATTTGTCCCAAGTATTTGGGGTAGGCTACATGAACCAAAAGAGAATTACGTCAGATCGGGCATACGGATCAGCTTTCTCCACTCATTCCTATCGAGCAATATGCCTTCACTAAGACCTTTAACCTCCATATCTTGTCGTATTACCACCATCCATGTTTTCTTCGGTCTCCTCTGCGCTCTTTTTACTTGCCCTAAATTGATATGCTCTACTCGCCGGACTGACGCATCTATAAATCTACGTCGCACATGACCAAACCATCGTAGGCGATTTTCTCTCATCTTCTCTTCTATAGAGGCTACACCTATCTTAGTACGAATATCCTCATTTCTCACCTTATCTCTCCGCGTGTTACCACACATCCAACGAAGCATGCGCATCTCTGCTACACTCATCTTCTAGGCATGATGTCTCTTTATAACCCAACATTCTGTGCCATATAATAAAGCCGGCTAATAGCAGTCCGATAAAACTTTTCCTTCAGCCATAACGGAATATTACGATCACATAAAACTCCTGTTGCGCTCCTCCATTTCAACCAGCCGGCTTGGATCTTATGGTTGATATCACTATCGATCTCCCCATCTTTTTGGATAATAGAACCCAAGTACTTAAAATGACTACTCATCGGTATTTCGTGTCCATCTAGTCTTACAATACTATGATCTCGGATTCCCTATTTACTGAATTTACACTCCATATACTCTGTTTTGGCCCTACTTAATTTAAAACCTCGAGATTCTAGAGTTTGCCTCCATAACTCCAATTTGGCATTTACCTCAGCTCTCGTCTCATCGACTAGGACAATATCATCAGCAAATAGCATGCACCACGGTATCTCATCCTGAATAGCTCTAGTAAGCTCATCCATCACTATGACAAATAAGAATGGACTCAATGCAGATCCTTGATGCAATCCAATTGTGATAAAAAAAATTACTTGTTATGCCTCCACAAGTTCTGACATTTGTCACTACTCCATCGTACATATTTTTGATTATGTCAATATATTTGATGGGGGCTCCCTTTTTCATCAATGTCCACCATAATACCTCTCTTGGTACCTTATCATAAGCTTTTTCTAAATCAATAAAGACCATATGCAAATTTCTCTTCCTCTCTCGAAATCGCTCTATAAGTTGACGAAACAAATGAATAGTCTCTGTCGTCGATCGCCCTGGCATGAGCCCAAACTGGTTCTCTGATATTGTAACATTCTGTTTTAACCTGTATTCAATTACTCTTTCCCAAAGCTTCATGATGTGACACATGAGTTTTATTCCGGGATAGTTTGAACAACTCTGGATATCACCATTATTCTTATATAGAGGTACTAAGGTACTCTTCCTCCACTCATTTGACATCTTTTTAGTTAGCCAGATCTTGTTAAAGAGGTTTGGCAGTTATCTCACGCCCACCTCTCCTACACATCTCCATACCTCAATAGGAATTTCATCTGGGCCAACAGTTTTCCTTGACTTCATCCTCTTCAAGGCCTCTTTAACTTCAGATACGCTAATTGTGCGCATATAATTAGGGTTCATATCCTGGCACTGAATGGTAAGGTCATTCAAGTCTTGAGTAGAACTATCATTGAATAATTTGTCAAAATGCTCTCTCCATCTTTCTTTGATTTCTTCATCTCGAACAAAATCTTTTGATCCTCATCTTTGACACACCTCACGTATATAAGTCTCTAGTCTTTCTCTCCCTTATTCGAGCAATTCTATATATATCATTTTCAACCTCTTTGGTGTCCAACTTCTCATACGCTTCTTTATACACTTTAGCTCTTGCATTCTGAACAGCTTTCCTAGTCTCCTTCTTGGTTAGCTTATACCTCTCAAAACTCACTCCATCACAATTTTTCTTCAAATCTCTATAAGAGTCTCGTTTAATCTTAATGGCAATTTTTACCTCTTCATTCCACCATGATGTGTCCTTACAGAGTGGAACACCACCCCGTGACTCAACAAGTACATCTTTAGCTATAACCTTATGTATCAAAAGAAAAAAAAATAAAAAAACAAAAATACATAGTAGAGACAAATTCTGAAGACAATTATCATAATTCTTGCAATAGACACGCATATAGTGGACGTCATTTAATTGCTTAGAACGAGTAAAAGTGGAATTATCAATATGTCTATATGTGACATATAGAATAATTGTTGTAGTATCACTAATATATATTGCAATCTCAAATATAAGGTACTCTTTAGTTGCCTTTAGTCGAAATTTTTATTGTAGTGATTACTTTTTAATAGTATCAGTAGATTGCGAGACTGTCATAGTACACTTATACTATTATATAACCGGAAAGACTAGCGTAGCCGGCCCTACACATGTGAGTCACTGACTACACAAGCATTATAGGTATGGGTAGCAATGGGTAAAGATAAACATGTTTACTCTACCCATTTTCCTTGTTCTTCTAAGGTAAGGGTAATAAATTCTTACCCGTTTATCTAAATGATATGGTAAGGGTAAGAGTTTCTACCTGTTTATCTAAATAGGTAGGGTAAGGATAAGAATTTCTTACTTTATATATTTACCCATTTATCTGGTTAAATAAATAAATAATAGTAATATCATTAATATTTCAAGTATTTAATAGTTCAAAATCTCCAATTCACCTTTCCAATTTTTCTCTAATTTCTTTAGATAATGAGAAGAGGCTGAGTTGCTTTCAATTGATTGTTATGTGTCTCTTCAGCCATACTTTTCTATGTGTTTGGATAAATGATTATTACTTTGTATTTAAGTTGCTTTAATTATAATGCCTAGTTCTTATTTGCTAAATGGTTATACCACTAGTTAGTATTTGAATTGCATTTTATTTGCTTATTTCTCTTTTTTAAGTAAATTTTAAAATATTTTTCCTTTTTTACCCATTTACCCTATAGGGTAAAAAAAATTACATGGTGCCCCTATAGGGTCGGGTAATTGTAATTTGTAAAATACCCTATAAGATAAGGGTGAAAGATTGGCTGCTTTAATATAAGGGCTAGGGTAAGACTCTAGCCTTGCTCTTACCCTACCCATTGCCACCCCTACTTACTGGTATGGCTACCAAATTTCTCCTGAAAAGTCCAACTCACAATTCTTATGTGAGTATTGAGAGAGAGAGAGAGAGAGAGAACGAAACTGCAATCAACAGTGAAATTTTCAGTCAGTAAAAATATATCCAATTCTTCGCATTTTGTTCAAACTTGGTTTGTTTGGATTCTCAAATGAAACTGAGCCGACCTTTGAGCATTTGGAGCTTATTTACTATTCTAAAGAATACTGAATAACATATCTTACAAATTATATGTGAACAGAGTATAAGCATTAAATCTTTAAGAACTGAACTATATTATGAGGTAAAATTCACTAAAATGTCACGAATTTTCAACCGTTTTGGGGGAAAAAACCACAAACTTTGAAAAATATAAAACACTACCACAAATTTTAAAGATTTCAATAAATTGCCATATACGAAAAAAGAACAATTTTACTCCTCCCTCAACGCAATACACAAAAGTAAAAAAAATTGAGAGAGAGAGAGAGAATCTGAGAGGGGAGAGAAAGCAGAGAGCTAACGATGAGAGATAGGGGAGAGAATCTGAGCGCGCGGGGCAGAGAGCTAACTAGCGATGAGTGTGTGTGTGTGTGTGAGGTAGGTAGGTTCCCCAACTGCGAGAACAATGGGCAGCAACATGTTGACCACAGATCCATTGCTCATCCTCAAGCAATTGAAATGCAAGCATTACAGGTACTCCTCCGTCATGAACCCCCTCAATAGGCTGGCGCACCCCTCGCCCACCCGCTTGATCCTCGTCGCTGGCATCCCCGCCGACCCGCCCTCCTGGCCGCCCGCTCCGCCTCCGGCACCACCAGCTCCATCAGCGACCCGCCGTCGGGGTCGATGATCCTCGCAACGAAGAATGCCAATGGATTGGAACTGTACAATTGTCTGAGGACTGAAGTTCTGGCGAATATAATGGGTAGGCTTTCTTGTTATGGGGTTGACAGTGGTGAAGTGGGAGGGAGAGAGAGGGGCAATGAGAGCGGGGGAAGGGGTAGCGGAGGGGGAGGGGGAGTCCGGAGAAGGCGGAGGGGACTGGGGGAGGCGGGATGGGGTTTTGGGATTCTTCTTCTTTTAAAAAAAAAAATCGTGGAGGGTATTTTGACCATTAAATGATCGAGATCACGTGATCATCTTCTTAAATCAGAGCTGGTGAGGGTATTTTGGCCTGTTTGGTTAAGGGTGGAAGTGAGGAAGTGAAGAAGTGAGGAAGTGGTAATAGTTCCCTTGGAACTTGAGAATTGGTTAGTAAGTTTTTTGGTGTTTGGATGTTGTTGGGAAGTATGGTTTGGAAAATGTTATGTTTTTTCCGGTGTTTGGATGGTAATGTAGAAGTGAAAGTGAAAAAGTTGACTACAAAGTTGACCACAAAATAATATTAAATTAAAAATTAATAAGAAAAATAAAAATTAGACTGTAATTAGAATGTAAGTGAGATTTACATGAGCAAAAAATTAACTGTTTTGTACTACAACTTATTACAAATGAGATTTATATGACCACAAAATTAACTGTAGCACTCTGGAAGTGAGGAAAACGTTGTGTAAAAGAGAAAAGAGAGAAGTAAAAGAACTTTTTCCATTTTCCTTTTCCGGTGTTTGGATGAACAGCTGAAATGAGAAAAGGCACTTCCCACTTCCTCACTTCCACCCAATTCCTTGAATCCAAACAGCCCCTTTATGGAATTTCAGGAAAAGTTTATAGTAGTGTTTTGTATTTTTAAAGTCCATGATGTTTTTTTTTCCAAAATAACTGAAAATTCATCATATTTTAGTGAATTTTAGCTTTATATCATGTAATATTTTTTTTCTTCTTTCATAAAAAAAATTGTATTATACTTGTGATCGATTTGAAATATATTACCATAAACTAAAACTCAATTGAATTGTTTGAATCTAAAATTCAAGTTCACATTAATTTATTAAGCCTTGTGATGAGCTGATCTCAAATTTTAGTCTCGATCCAAACCGTAGGTGTGCAACACTAACGAGTGGTTGGATCCCTAAGCGACATCACCGAGCTCTGATCTTCCATTAATCCTATCAAATTATTATAAAGACCTACTTTTACTTTCTTGGGGTCTATTTTGGATTTCTAAGACTGGTGATATAATACACAAGATTCTGGTTGCAGATTACATGTTGTCGTTTTCTGGAAACTGATAGAAAAATTTAGATCTCAAATATATATATTTTTTTGTGTATTTTTAAAACTAATTAGAAAATAATAAATAAAGGATGAGTTAGAAAGTCGGCCTAAAGAGGAATCCATCGTGTGAACAGTGTCTTAGAAAGGCAAACACTGCCCTCATATAAGCAGCCAAAACATTCTGCTTCCCAGCGGCAAATGGACCCCAGAGAGATCGGCACTCGAAGGTGTACGAATGGTGGAGCCTCAGTGCTTGGAAAGGATGCAGCAATATCTTGCCCATTGAAAAATTAAAAATAGAATTTAAAGAAATTTGAATAGAAAGAAAGCTGAACCTGAGAGAGGAGAGAGAGATTGCTTCTCTGTGGTTTTCTCACCTTGAGAATTAATCATTTATATAGGGTTTTTCTCGTGTGGAGAAACAAGCAATTCAATACCATTAAATCAATTAAGAATAATAAAACACACAATTACATCTCTACAATAAATCCCAATAAAATCCTAAAATAAATCTCTCATCAATTCGACATAAAAACATGAGAGAAAAGAAACAGAAATGACCAATCTGGTTTTAAAAAAAAATGAAGAAAGAAAGAAATAAGTGAAGATTGGGTGGGTTTGAGTTTAAGTCAAGAAACCCGAACGCAATAGGATTGAACCCAAATAAAAGGTTTAAAGTCAGAACCCCCCCCTGCTTATTTTTTCATCACCAAGACCCCCCAATGGCCCGTTTTGAAACATGAGAGAGTAACCAATAGGTAATGACATTAGTTTTTTAAACCGAGAAGGCTCAATTACCCTTAATAATTTTGGCAGTGTAAAAAATAAAAGAGAGAAGGGATTCTTTCCCAAACATATTTCTCTCAGTGTGTGTGTCTCTGTGTGTTCGTTTTTTTTCTCTTTCTCTTCTCTTTCGTTTTTTTCTCGTCTCTCTCTCTCTCTCTTTTTTTTTCCAACAATATATACTAGATTCCACACATGTCATCTGGAATCACTGTTAGTTTAATGGGTGATTGAAGTTGATGATAGTAAATTAAGAATGTATCAAGTCTTTCACATTTTGGAGCTGGCAACACAAAGGATTTTTTTTTTTTTTTGTTGTCTATATAGAAACCAGGTATCCTCTAATCTTTAAAGCTATATAAAAATGATGGTTTGTGCAGGTGATGTGTCGAATGCGGGAATAAACCGGAGCCCAAGCGCCTACCTCTTCAACCCACCGGAGGAGCGAGCCCGCTACCCCACCAACGTCGACACCGACATGACCCTCCTCAAGTTCCTAGACTCCAAGACCCGCACCAGCATCGGCGCCTTCAACTGGTTCGCCACCCACGGCACCTCCATGAGCAGGACCAACGAGCTCATCAGCGGCGACAACAAGGGCGTAGCCGCCCGCCTCTTCGAGGACTACTGCTCCTCCAACAGAACCGACCGCTCCCTTCTTCTTCTTCATCCACAACATCGGTCAGTACCGCTATCAACATCATATAAGGCAACCGGAGGGCAAACTTGCAGCAACACCACCAGCAGGAATTTCAAGGTGAGGATGTCCGATGGGTCCCAGTTCGTCGGGGCCTTTTGTCAGTCTAACGTGGGTGACGTCACCCCAACGTCCTGGGCGCTTTCTGTGTAGACACTGGCCGGCCCTGCGACTTCAACCGCTCCTCTTGCGGCGGCGACGACCAGCTCTGCGTCGGACGTGGGCCCGGGTATTTTGATTTATTTATTGTTGGTACATGTACACTGTGGGCCCCAATTTTAAGATGTTGTGGGACCCATTGTGTGTAGATTCCCGGACGAAATAAAGAGCACGAGGATCATCGGGGAGAGGCAGTTTAGCACGGCCGTTGACCTGTTCGAGTCAGCCGACGAGGAGTTGACCGGGCCGGTTGACTTCCGCCACGCGTACCTCAACTTCACGAACCTGCGAGTGGAGCTGGGAGGTGGGAGGACGGGGCGCACGTGCCCCGCTGCGCTCGGGCCCGGGTTCGCTGCTGGCACCACCGACGGCCCGGCGCGTTCGGGTTCCAACAAGGAGATACTGAGGTCAGCGAAATTTCAATCGCTTTGGAGATTACTTACCGTACAAACATTTATTTGTAGAATCTAATTGTTTCGTTTTGAGCAATACATCTCCCATTAGGGGGGAAAAAGTTGTGAAATACTTCTGTTTAAATATTATTGCCTGCAAACAGAAGTTCTTCTTAATTCATTTTAGTCTAATCACTTTAAATGTTTAGTTAATAGCATATATACTACATAAATAGGATTTTTATAATGAATAACGTAATTTTAGTGGGTTGTATTATAATATTAATTGGGGCACAAAAATCATTTTTGTTTGCAAATTTTCGCTACAGAAGTTAAATACTTGATGAGTATGAAAATAAATCATTTCCAAAATTAGGGTACAGATTATCTTTTGCAAAAAAGAAAAATCAGCTAATAAGTATTTTTGTAAGCATATGTGCTAATTAGTTGATTGTGTTGTATTCTTAACATTAATTTTGGTGATTTATATGTAAATGGGGAGCAGATTAACCCATATTGGAAGATGGTGAGGGATATGCTTAAGAAACCAAGCAAAGCGCAGGTAGAGTGCCAGAAACCTAAAACAGTCTTGCTCAGCACTGGAGAGATGTTTGATCCTTACGCATGGGCAGTAAGTGTGACTTTCTTCTCCTAGTAATAATAACTAATAAAGGGAATAACTGGGAACGTTTTATGTAAATTATATTGCAAAGCTTGCTCCTTGCTGTACATTTTGCCGATTGTGCGCTTGTGCCTCCGGTCTGTTGTACTGAAATTGATCAATCTTCCTCTTGTTTGATGGAATGTAGCCGGCCATTTTGCCGATCCAGATACTGAGGATAGGGAAACTGGTCATACTCTCTGTACCAGGAGGCAAGTGTTCTTGATTCCATGCTTGTGTGCTGAGATTATTGAGAACCAATTACAACGAGTTTATGCACATTGTGCTCCATATGGACTTTACAGAATTCACGACAATGGCGGGGAGGCGATTAAGAGAGGCAGTGAAGGCTACATTGATGAGGGAGGGAAATGGGGAGTTTGATACCAGTACCCAAATTGTGATTGCTGGCCTTTCAAACACCTACTCCCAGTACGTCGCCACCTTTGAGGAATACAAGCAACAAAGATATGAGGTAACATAAGAAAAAAATTAGCTTGTCCCTGCCCTCACATAAGTTAATTTTTCCAAGAAAAATGGGGCTTTATCATATAAGCCAACACTCAGGCAAAAGCTAAAAAATTTATAGAAATGAAAGATGCATATAATGAGAAAAAATAAACTGACGATGCCCGCTTAAATTCCAACTTCTTTATTTCGAAGAAAGAAGAATAAATGATAGATTACTCTAATTCTATTTTATGGCACATAAAATGTCATTGTATCTCGTGGATGATCCAAACGGTTAAGATTTAAACTGAATGCACGATGATGTTAGTTAGACTTAGATTTTTGACGTTAAGATTTAAACTGAACACTCGCAAGAGATATGATACTAGTTATACTCAGTTAGTTTGAATTGAAAAGACCATCAAAAATATGAAAGAGATGGGTGAGAGCATCGAACAGCAGCCAATTTGATTGTATCTCCACACACTTCATTCAACAACCTACTGCATTTTTTCCGTAGGCTTCTCGTCAAATTATTGACACAAAGATTTCTTTTGGATCAGGCTGCTTCAACTTTGTACGGCCCCCACACTCTCTCCGCCTACATCCAAGAATTCAGCAAGCTCGCATCCACACTAGCCAAGGGCGAGCACCCCCCAAACAAAGGCCTCCTCTCACCACCCGACCTCTCCGCCAACCTCATCAGCCTCGTCCTCCCGCCCTTCGGCGACACCACCCCCGAAGGAAAGACGTTCGGAGACGTCAGGCAAGACATCGTCCTCCCATCCCGCGGCTTCTTCAAGAAACGCGAGAAGGCCACCGCCACCTTCTACAGCGCCAACCCCAGAAACGACCTCCTCACTGAAGGCACATTCGCATCCGTCGAGATGCTCCAAGATGCAAAGCAAGAGCATTGGATTCCTGCATACGATGATGATGACCTCTGCCTCTTCTTCAAGTGGAGCGCGGGCAATGTCAGCTCGATCAGCTTCGCGACTATCGAGTGGGAAATTCCAGCCGAAGCAATTCCTGGAGTTTACAGGCTGCGGCATTTTGGTGCATCCATTGCACTGCTCTCATCCACACCCCACTACTTCACTGGTGCTTCCAGTTCGTTCAGAGTCCACTAAACATCTAATTAACTTCTTAATAAAATAAAATAATACTAATAATACCAAATGTATGCTAAGCAAAGCAAATGTAGGGTAAGTTTGATGAAGAATGCAATAATCCAATAAATTCATCAAGAAAAGAACAAAACAAATGACTTCACGAGTTTCACATGACACCACATCCATCTCTGGTTTAAAAGCCCATAACTCTGACTGACAAAGATACCAGTGTGGGACCCCGAACTGGCCCGTCAGTCGTGATACTCGCACGCCTTTTTGAGGTTGAGAACTGGCTTGCCGAGTGTCTTCTCGCGTAGATGGAGGGAGCAATGGACGTGACGATAAAACTTGGACTTGACCAGCTCGCCGAGGACGTTGGCCCGGGCACGAACCACAAAGGTCAGGTCCAGCGGAACCACGGCCGGCCCACCTCCATTGGATCCCCGGCCCAGGCTCGACCCACCGCCGTACAAAGGAACCTGCGAGCCCGCTACGGACACCGATACGACTCGCTCGTTCTTTCTCGACTCGTAAAACTCCTTCATCTGTACAATTTAATTAACAATTATTAGTGCTTTGATTAAAAATAATTAAGAACGAAAAACGGTCCTCGAAACAGAATATCTCGCTCCCGATACTTGACAGTGTGCGACTCTATCCTCTCCGGTTTTTTGTCGAACCGTGCCAAAAAAAGCTGTTAGAGGTGCCCGCGGAGCCCAATGAGAGCAAGTTGGGTTCCGGTGACACGCGGTGAGCGAGAGAAATCGGTTACCTGGCCCGATGCGATTTTGAGGCCGGAGTAGCTGAGTTCCAAGGGCGTGGAAGTCACGTGAACGCCAAAGAAGGTGGCCGGGTTTCGAAAGCTGATCTTGACCGTCGAATTGATGGAGATCATCTTGGTGGGAACGCCAGTCAGGTCCATGCCGGCCTGTACGTTGTAGAACTCGAACACCACACTCTTTGCCCAAATTTAGAAAATTAATTATTAAATCTAAAGGAAGAAAATTAATTATTGATTAAAAGAAAGACAGAAAGAAACATTCTCTGTTCGGTTCTCAGTACCTTAATGGAGATCTGGGGCTCGTAGGATTTGCTGGCGACCCAGAGGAAGAGGGAGAAGAGGGAGAAGAGGAGAACGAAGCCAAGGACGAATAAGATGACGTAGCATCTGACGCCCATTAGCCTCTGATCCCGTTCGTCCTCGTCGTCCACGTCGGAGTCGCCGGCGAGGCTGTGGCGGAAGTCGGAGGGGATGTTGCACCGGCCGCCATGCTTGAGGGAGGCGGAGAAGGGGGTGGTGGAGGACTCGCGGGAGTGGTGGATGGGGGAGCTGGCGGAGCGGTGGTAGTGGGGGTGGGGGTTGTGGTCGTGGATCGGAGAGCCGCCGGGGGTGGAGCCCCCGAGGGACATCTTATCGGCGTCGGGATGCGACGGGCTTATCACGTAATACATGGGCCGCCGGGGAGATCGCGGCGACGATGGGGCCAGGCTCGTAACCTCCGAGTCCGTCTTCGCGTGCATTTTCCTTTTACTTTTTTTTTTTAATCTGTCGAGAGA
This sequence comes from Agave tequilana, assembly GCA_038442645.1. Taxonomy (NCBI): domain Eukaryota; kingdom Viridiplantae; phylum Streptophyta; class Magnoliopsida; order Asparagales; family Asparagaceae; genus Agave; species Agave tequilana. Next base: position 30,114 of record JAVJIF010024153.1, read on the forward strand.
AAGGAATTATTCGAGCTGTTGATTTTAAGGGGAAGAGGAGGGGTTTAAAGAGGGGATTTGATTGGGTGGGTACAGCAAAGGACTTGATTAACGCAAGTTTCTTATTTAGAGATAAAGTTTCCATTTTTTTGGTTCAGATTCTTTCTCTCTCTCAATCTTGTTTGTTAGTTTTTTTTTTTTTTTTTTTTTTTTTTTTTTTTTTTTTTTTTTAATATGAGGCGGCGGCGGCCTAATGGCTGCTGCAGGGGTGCGGTGTTTATCTATCAGCGCTGGGCTGTTTGGATTCGAGGAAGCGAGCAACAGTGAGTGGGAAGTCTTATGTCCTATTTTCGCTGTCCATTTGAATATAAAAAAATAAAATAAATAACTCTTTTTTTCTCTCTTTTCTTATTTACATAACTATTTTTTCACTTTTAAAGCATTATACTTAATTTTGTGATTATTTAAATCTCGTCTATAATAAGTTGTAATAGAAAATCATGTAAATCTTACTTGCATTTTAATTAGAGTTCAAATTTTTTTTCATAATTAATTTTTATTTAATATTATTTTACTGTCAATTTTGTGATAAACTTGTCCAATTCCACTTTCACGTTACCAATCAAATACCGAAAAAGATATTACACTTTTTTAATTACACTTCCAAATTACCATCCAAATACCGGAAAAGAAGCACAAATTTTTTTCAAAAGGAAACAAAAAAATCATACTTCCTACTTCCTCACTTCCACCCACTTTCAGGAATCCAAAAAACCTAACATGTAAAGATAATATTTGGATGCAACGATAATTCAACTTAAGCTATGTCTATTTTTGTTTAAAAAAATAAATAATGACTTCTAAATGGAGTTTACCGTGAGTCACAGGAGAATTTCACATGATAAACTTATGATATTAAAAATGTTTATTCAGAATATAATTTTAGAGTTTGTCTCTCTCGTTTATACAACCATATCATCTTACTTAGTAAATCTTTAGCATTTAAGACTCAGTATATTGGTACATTATAAAACTGCATTAAAAAAAAAAGTTTTTTTTCCCTCTCTTCTTAAAATATAATTTTTAGCCTGATGTAAGTAGCATTTGAATCTTAGAAATTCGAAAATACTTTCTTAAAATTTGAAATTTTCTTTATTAAAAAGTTGGTGCCCAAGGATAATATTTGGATATAAAGATAATTCAACTTAAGCTATGTCTACTTTAGTTTTAAAAAATAAATAATGACTTGGGGTTGTTTGGTTTCAAGGAAGTGGGCGGAAGTAAGGAAATAGGGAAGTTTTATTTCTCACTTCTCTATCTATTCAAACACCGGAAGAGAAAAATAAGAAAACCTCTTTTCCTTCTCTCTTTTCCTTTTTACTCAATCATTTTCTCATTTCCAAGGTGCTGCAATTAATTTTGTGGTCATGTAAATCTCATTTCTAATAAGTTGTAACTCAAAACAGTTAATTTTGAGATCATGAAAATTTCACTTGCATTCTAATTACAATTCAATTTTTATTTTTCTTAATTAATTTTTATTTTAATATTATTTTACGGTTAACTTTGTGGTCAACTTTTTCACTTCGGCTTCTACATTACCATTCAACCACCGAAAAAGACGTAATATTTTTCAAACCATACTTCCCAATAACATCCAAACACCGAAAAATTTTCTAACCAATTCTCAAGCTCCAAAGGGAACTATTACTACTTTCTTACTTTCTCACTTTCACCCCTAACCAAACAGCCCCTGAGACTCGAAGTGCATTTTTTGCACGGAAATCGAGGTGGCGGGAGTCCCTAGTTAGGGCGGAAGTGGTGGGCTCTGTTGAGTGTGAACTCAATTTTGGGCTCCGAACTTTAAATTGTGTTGAGATTCAGGGCGATAACGTGGCCCGATGACTCATCTACATGCGACTTGATTTTTTCAATTTTGAATCCACGATGAATTCTAATTTGATCCGTATATGAGTTCTCAAGGACCCATACAAAATAACCAAAATAAATTTATTTTATAGTTTAAGATCATACATCATAGAGTTTCTTATGTATATACTCTTCAAAATCTAGCTTTTTACTTATTTACTGTAGTGGTCATATTTTGACCCTTATCAAGATCGTGACACTTATCACATCGCATCAGAAGCATCTCAAGCGAACAACAAACTCGATATACCAGCTGGACCATTGCGTGTTCAAGGAGAAAACCTCAGGCCTTGCCCCAAGTCCACACTCGACTTAAGGTTCTGAAATACACATAGAGGGGGGGGTGAATAAGTGTGATTGCTAATCTAATGATCTTTTTAAAACTTAGTATGATGAATGATGCAACGATCTCTCAAAACAAGACTAAGAGCCGAATACCCCGTGAGAGGTTCTGAACTCCTTCCTCCCAATTCCCCTTTAAATAAGTTAGAGGTGCGCAATGCAACCTTGTTGTATGAGATAATGATCGATCAAGGCAAGATATGATGGATGAATGGTGAGATGCACACAAGTATTACAAGCTTGAAATAAAAGCACAAATAAAGAAACAAGATCACAAGCAAGTAATTGAAAGCAATAAAGTGCAAGAGAATTTAAAGACAAAATTGACGCAAGGCAATCGCAAACACAAGAAGTTTGTTTCGAGGTTCGAGCCAGTGCTCTACTCTCCGCCTTCACCTCCGTGAAGGGTTTCCACTATCCACCGAGGACGCCTTACAATGGTCTACCGAAGACTGGAGCACCGAGCTCTTACAATAACCTCTACCGAAGAGGTGTCTCCACAAGAACAAGGATCACAAGACCAATAGTGATCTCCACAAGATCACAAAACTCTTTCCCATACTCTTTTACAATCTCTCACTCTTTTACAACTTCTCTATAGTATGAGTAAAGGATTTTTGGCTCTATGAAGTGTAGTGAGAAAACTTCAGTTGTAGAGTGATATTATCAATCAAACACAACTGAAAAACAAGCTTAAAAAGAATTGGAATTGGAAGCTTTGAAAACTATCTTTCTTCTCTTTTGAAAAACAATGAAAACTTGGGATTTTTCTTGGTAAATAGTAAGGACCCATTCCCCTCTATTTATAAGGAGAGAATAGGTTAAAAACAATTTCTTTACACCTAATTTGGCCTGAAAAAGGTCTCCAACAACTCTCAAAAAGTCTGTTAAAACAGAAAATAAAAACAGATTTCAGAATTGCACCAAAGAGGAAAGAGCCGTTGGGCTCTTGCAGGCGTAGCGGTCGACCGGTCGGTCGACCGTTTGCCCTGTTGGCAAAGAGCCGTTGGACTCCGGTCGACCGCTCGGTCGACCGTTTCCTTCAAAGGAAACACAGTTTCCTTAAAGCGGTCGACCGGGCGGTCGACCCAAACAAACCGAGAGCAGACCTGCTCTCAGACGGTCGACCGGTCCGGTCGACCGTCAGACGTGCACAGACGTGCACGCCCAGGTACAACGGCCGGTCGACCGGGCCGGTCGGCCGGTCAACCTGAAACAGGAAAACTGGCAGTTTTTGAAGTTGGAAATTTTTGTAAAAATATTTAGAAAAACTTTCAACTAAGTATTATGCAAGAAATAGTCTATACACATGTTTTAAACAAGATATTCAAAATGTAACAAGTTGGATACATGAATATATAGACTAAGGCATAAAACTTAGAAACAAACGTTTTTAAAACATAGAATTTGTAAAGAATAATGTGTGTGTATCCTAGAGCCAAATATCCTACACTCAAACTTTAACATTCTATTCTTACAATGTTCTAGGGACTTCAAGGCTTCAAGAGGGGCTATCTCCACATGATCTTCAATTTTGCATCTTGAGCCCAAATTGAGTTGTCTTGAGTCCAAAGCACTTTCTTTTAGGGTGTAAACCTTTTAGTATAGTTAGAACCCTGCAACACACTTAAACAATAAACAATATTAGTACAAATAACTAATATGTTTTGTAATCATCAAAACACACTAAACATGGGTGATTGTAATCTTGGCCAACAATCTCCCCCTTTTTGATGATGACAAAACATATAAGTTATTTAAACAAAAATGGAAGAGGAGCTTGGAAAGCTCCCCCTCAAATAATGCTATGTATATATCAAGAATGTAAACACACATAAAGCATTGAAAAACATATTGTCATAAAACTCAAGATAATGAACAAAATTATATCTTTTTCTCCCAAAACTCAAGTAAATAAACAAACTTATTTCTTTTTCTCCCCCTTTTTGTCATACATCAAAAAGGGTTAAAAACAAAACAAAGTATTAAAGAGAATTTTATCTTTAAGAATCCATAATGCAAACATTCAACTCACCACAAATAAATAAAAATCTAGCATAATCTAGAGGTTTAGTAAAAATATCGGCAAGTTGAAAATCGGTAGAAACATAATCAATATCAATATCACCTTTCTCATAATGATCTCTAAGAAAGTGATACCTAATGTCAATGTGTTTGGTTTTACTATGTTGATTTGCATTCTTTGTCATGTGAATAGTACTAGTATTATCGCAAAATATTTTAACATGATCAAAGTGTAAACATAGTCAAGGAGAGTATGTTTCATCCAAAGAACTTGTGCACAACAAGCTCCGGCTGCAACATACTCCGCCTCGGCGGTTGAAAGGGCTACCGAATTTTGCTTTTTAGAAGACCAAGATACAAGACAATTACCTAAGAATTGACATGTTCCACTTGTGCTCTTCCTATCTACCCTACAACCCGCATAGTCGGCATCCGAAAAACTCTTCATTTCAAATAATCCGGTTTTAGGATACCACAAACCCATTTCAATAGTGCCCTTAAGGTATCTAATTATGCGTTTAACCGCAATTATATAAGATTCTTTAGGACAAGATTGAAAGCGTGCACAAAGACAAACGGAAAACATAATATCCGGCCTACTAGCCGTCAAATAAAGCAAGCTACCTATCATGCTACGATATAATTTAATGTCTACACTTTTACCTTGTTCATCCTTATCAAGCTTGGTAGTTGTTGCCATGGGAGTTTTGCTTACTTTAGATCCTTCAAGCCCGAACCTTTTGATTAATTCCTTTGTGTACTTGGCTTAATTGATGAAGATCCCATCCTTCCTTTGCTTGATTTGGAGTCCAAGGAAATAGTTGAGCTCCCCCATCATAGACATTTCAAATTCATCCTTCATGCATGATTCAAAAGCTTGGCAAAGAGATTCATTAGTAGAACCAAAAATAATATCAACATATATTTGCACAATGAGAATATCAATTTTAACATGTTTTGTAAACAATGTGGTGTCAATTTTACCTTTCTTAAAACCATTTGAAATCAAAAATGAAGAAAGTCTTTCATACCAAGCCCTAGGGGCTTGTTTTAAACCATAAAGAGCTTTATCTAATTTAAACACAGAATCCGGATGTGTAGGATCAACAAACCCGGGGGGTTGTTCAACATACACCTCCTCATCAATAAAACCATTTAGAAAAGCACTTTTAACATCCATTTGAAACAATTTAAAATCTTTATATGAGGCAAATGCTAGTGTCATCCGTATGGCTTCAAGCCGTGCTACGGGTGCAAAGATTTCTTCAAAATCGATTCCTTCGATTTGAGTGTAACCTTGGGCAACTAACCTAGCTTTATTCCTAACAACGTTACCCGATTCATCCAACTTGTTCTTAAAGATCCACTTAGTACCAATTGTTGGTCTATCGTGGGGCCTAGGAACAAGGTGCCAAACTTGGTTGCACTCAAATTGATTGAGCTCCTCTTGCATGGCTAGCAACCAATATGAATCGGCCTCGGCTTCGAGGACGTTCTTGGGTTCAACATGTGAAATAAATGCATAATGTCCACAATAGTCATGAAGTTTAGAGCGAGTGGTTACCCCTTTTGATACTTCACCTATGACGAGGTCCTTGGGATGATGAGGATTGTATCTCCAACCCTTTGGAAGTTGTTGAGTAGGCTCCACGTCAATTGATTGAATTTCATGTCCTTGAGCCTCTTCTACTTTAGCTTCACTTCCTTCATCATCTTTTGGCTTGTCTCCCATAGTAGGTGTATCCTCCAAGGTCCCTTTCTCCAAGCCTTCATCCAAAGCATCTATTTCTACAACATTCTTAACAAACAAGTTAGATTCCTCAAACTTAACATGTATAGATTCTTCAATAGTCAAAGATGATTTATTGAAGATTCTATAAGCCTTACTTGTATTAGAATACCAACAAAAATTGCCTCATAAGCTTTAGCATCAAATTTTCCTAAATTATCTTTAGTATTTAAAACAAAACATTTGCATCCAAAAACCTTGAAATATGAAACATTTGGTTTTCTAGAAAAGTACATTTCAAAAGAAGTTTTTGAAGTATTTTTACACAAGAAAACACGATTTGATATATAGCATGATGTATTTACGGCCTCGGCCCACAAATAATGTGGTAGACCATATTCACTTAGCATTGTCCTAACCATCTCTTGTAAGGTTCGATTTTTCCGTTCAACTACTCCATTTTGTTGTGGAGTTCTAGGACAAGAAAGTTCATGCTTAATTTCATGTTCTTCACAAAAGTGGTAAATGGTAGGTTAATGAACTCACCTCCTCTATCACTTCTTATTCTTAAAATTGAAGACTCCTTTCTTTTTTAACTCTTTTCTTAAAAGTTTGGAAATATGAAAATGCTTGATTTTTGTGTTCAAGAAAGAAAACCCATGTAAAACGAGAAAAGTCATCAACCAAAACAAATGTAAATCTATTCCCACTTAGACTTTTGGTTTGAGTAGGGCCAAATAAATCCATGGAAAGTTCATCATTAGGAGAAGTGGAAGGGGTTACCTTGCTTGTGCTTTCATTTGCCATGAAGCACATGTTGGCGGTGTCAATTTCCTCCTCGGATTCGCTCTCGGAATCCCATATTGCTTTCATTGCCTTCTTCTTGTAAGGCTTCTTGGATGTGGAGGGCTTCACCTTATCCGGACAATCCGCTACGATGTGTCCCGGTTTTTGACAATTGAAGCACACGATCTTTCTTTCTTCTTTGCCTCCTTGCCATCTCCTTCTTCCTTGAAATTTTGCCTTGTTGTACATCCTCCGGACGTTCTTCACAAGAAGTGAGAGCTCTTCGTCATCTTCTTCTTCATTATCTTCGTCGGAGTGGATGGTTTGACTTTTGAAGGCTATAGTCTTCTTTTTGGAAGGAGCCATATCCTCCTTGCTTTCCTCTCCATCTCATGGGTTTTGAGGTTCCCAATGAGACCTATGAGCTCCATCTCTTCTTTGTCATTGAGTTCCTTCAAGGTAGTTGCCTTTACTTCCCATGAAGGAGGAAGAGCCCGGATGATCTTTCTCACCTTTTGATCATTGTCAATACCATCACCTAGAGAAGAAAGTCCATTTGTGATCTTAGTAAATTTTGTAACCATATCATCTATGGTTTCATGTTCTTGCATGCAAAATTTTCATATTGGGACCGAAGAAGGTCAATCTTAGCCCTCTTCACTTGTGAGGTCCCTTCATGTGTAACTAGCAAATGTGTCCAAATTTCATATGCGGACTTGCAATGAATCACTCTAGCTATGTCATCATCATTAAGGGCTTGAAGTAGTGCATAGTGAGCCCTAGCATTGGCATCAAATTCTTTGGTCTCTATTTCGGACCAAGTGGATTCATCACCGGGGGGTGCACTAAAAGGTTTGGTCACGGCCTTTGCAACTCGACTACCTAGAGATTGCAAGAAAACGGTCATCTTAACCTTCCATATGGGAAAGTTAAGTCCATCAAATTTAGGGGGTGTCTTAATACCATCGACCATCTTACTAAGTGAGAATGAATGAAATGATTAGCAATATTAGGATCTTTCTAGGGTTGTTAAGCCAAGAGCCTGGTAACCAAGCTCTGATACCAATTGAAATACACCTAGAGGGGGGGTGAATAGGTGTGATTGCTAATCTAATGATCTTTTTAAAACTTAGTATGATGAATGATGCAACGATCTCTCAAAACAAGACTAAGAGCCGAATACCCCGTGAGAGGTTCTGAACTCCTTCCTCCCAATTCCCCTTTAAATGGGTTAGAGGTGCGCAATGCAACCTTGTTGTATGAGATAATGATCGATCAAGGCAAGATATGATGGATGAATGGTGAGATGCACACAAGTATTACAAGCTTGAAATAAAAGCACAAATAAAGAAACAAGATCACAAGCAAGTAATTGAAAGCAATAAAGTGCAAGAGAATTTAAAGACAAAATTGACGCAAGGCAATCGCAAACACAAGAAGTTTATTTCGAGGTTCGAGCCACCGCTCTACTCCCTGCCTTCACCTCCGTGAAGGGTTTCCACTATCCACCGAGGACGCCTTACAATGGTCTACCGAAGACCGGAGCACCGAGCTCTTACAATAACCTCTACCGAAGAGGTGTCTCCACAAGAACAAGGATCACAAGAACAAGAGTGATCTCCACAAGATCACAAAACTCTTTCCCAAACTCTTTTACAATCTCTCACTCTTTTACAACTTCTCTATAGTATGAGTAAAGGATTTTTGGCTCTATGAAGTGTAGTGAGAAAACTTCAGTTGTAGAGTGATATTATCAATCAAACACAACTGAAAAACAAGCTTAAAAAGAATTGGAATTGGAAGCTTTGAAAACTATCTTTCTTCTCTTTTGAAAAATAATGAAAACTTGGGATTTTTCTTGGTAAATAGTAAGGACCCATTCCCCTCTATTTATAAGGAGAGAATAGGTTAAAAACAATTTCTTTACACCTAATTTGGCCTGAAAAAGGTCTCCAACAACTCTCAAAAAGTCTGTTAAAACAGAAAATAAAAACAGATTTCAGAATTGCACCAAAGAGGAAAGAGCCGTTGGGCTCTTGCAGGCGTAGCGGTCGACCGGTCGGTTGACCGTTTGCCCTGTTGGCAAAGAGCCGTTGGACTCCGGTCGACCGCTCGGTCGACCGTTTCCTTCAAAGGAAACACAGTTTCCTTAAAGCGGTCGACCGGGCGGTCGACCCAAACAAACCGAGAGCAGACCTGCTCTCAGACGGTCGACCGGTCCGGTCGACCGTCAGACGTGCACAGACGTGCACGCCCAGGTACAACGGCCGGTCGACCAGGCCGGTCGGCCGGTCAACCTGAAACAGGAAAACTGGCAGTTTTTGAAGTTGGAAATTTTTGTAAAAATATTTTGAAAAACTTTCAACTAAGTATTATGCAAGAAATAGTTTATACACATGTTTTAAATAAGATATTCAAAATGTAACAAGTTGGATACATGAATATATAGACTAAGGCATAAAACTTAGAAACAAACGTTTTTAAAACATAGAATTTGTAAAGAATAATGTGTGTGTGTATCCTAGAGCCAAATATCCTACACTCAAACTTTAACATTCTATTCTTACAATGTTCTAGGGACTTCAAGGCTTCAAGAGGGGCTATCTCCACATGATCTTCAATTTTGCATCTTGAGCCCAAATTGAGTTGTCTTGAGTCCAAAGCACTTTCTTTTAGGGTGTAAACCTTTTAGTATAGTTAGAACCCTGCAACACACTTAAATAATAAACAATATTAGTACAAATAACTAATATGTTTTGTAATCATCAAAACACACTAAACATGGGTGATTGTAACCTTGGGCCAACAGGTTCTTCTCTGACATCCGCAATTGTTAGGTCCCTCTCTGACATTCACACTCAACCCGAGGTCGCTCTCTGACATCCGCAACTACCATGTTCCTCTCTGACATCCACACTCGACCCGAGGTCGCTCTCCAACATCTGCAACTGCCATGTCCCTCTCTGACATCTGCAACTGCCAGGTCCCTCTCCAATTACATCTATCCGAGATTGATCACCCAGACATTCAACTCGGGCGGAACTATTCCACTAGTCGGAGATCCCAACCCCCACAGCAAAGGCCTTCATGAAGACTTTCGCTTCCATATTACATACAGCTTATGATTCTCTGATTCATGGAGACAATTATGCTGTCAGATTATCCCCACGCTCTAAATATTTCAACATCGTTATTTCAATGAGAGCAGTTATGGATAGTAGCGGATATCTTTTTATATCAATCACAACAATCAAGCACTGTAATCTGAGCAGTTAAAGGAAATCGCAACGTGCAAATCATGTAGCCATGGAAATCGAAAATATCCACATCATCAATTGCAGCGCCATATGGTATTTATGCACCCGGAGGTCCATCGAGGAAGGGGACATCTGAAAAGTCGTAAAGGTAATAGTATTCCACAAAATTCAATGTAAACTTGGGACTATAGTAAATATTCTCCCTCATTCCCGTGGTTTTTGAAAATTTAGATTTTCACATAAAAATCTTTTATATCCGTCTGTTTACTGTGCTGAAAATTTCAATTATAACACAATAATCGAATACCCTTTCGCTTGTGGTGTAATGTTGATTGTCCAATCAGTAATCTCAGAAAATCTCCACCACATTCACACAGCAATACCTCTGTTTGCATTATGCCCTTGTAATTTAAAAAGTTTTGTCCACTATGACAAAATTTTTCTTTGCATATATAACCTTGCGAGTTGATTTTTGTAGTACTCCATATTTTCTATGTTAATAACATATTTTTCAGATAAAAATAGTAATGAATAATAATAATTTTTTTTGGAGTGTCTAAACAAATAAGAAGAAAAAATCAAAAGGAAATCTATTCGATAGGATTATCATTTGAAAACAAGGATTTACTAAGTCTCATCATCTCAAAGAAATCAATCAACCTATAAGAACTCGCTAAGCCACATATGATCCACCTATGTAAATTCAGAATAAACGAACTGAAAAATGTATTCACTCCACATGTGAGAATGAAATGTCAAACGAGTAAAAAATGGAGGTTATGAGAACTAGACTGTAACAGTTCCAGAATTAATTACCTTTATAATACATTGATCAAAGATGATCTCAGCCACATTAGCCTACTCCAAAGATTTATCAAATATCATATTCACAATTTTCCACAAAATATATATAAGTAAACATTCTCCTCAGGAATACACCTCAAAAGAGTGTTCATTCCCATAAGTTCAAGTCATTTAGAATATAACACTAGCCCACAAATGTTAAAATATCATCCATTAACCCACAATTTTACATATATATATATATATATATATATATATATATATATATATATATATATATAATATATATATATATATATATATATATATGTATGTATGTATATATATATATATATATGTATATGTATATATATATGTATATATATATATATATGTATATGTATATATATATGTATATATATATATATATATATATATGTATGTATATGTATATATATATATATATATATATATATGTATATGTATGTATATATATATATATATGTATATATATATATATATGTATATATATATATGTATATATATATATATATATATGTATATATATATGTATATATATATGTATATATATATAGGGCTATCTGTACCTCAGCCTGCGGGCTGAGAGAGTTTCTCAGCCTGCGGGACGTGGCTGAATATAGGCCACACATCGGTCGCAGAGTGTTGGCGCCAAAAAAATCAAAAAAATCCCGCCTAAACAATCGTGAAACAACATGACAAAAATACCCCTTTTAAATGACGACTGCGACTTCTAGCATTCAAAAGTAAAAAAACATTCCATGGTCGCAGACTTAATACAGAATAAAGAATACAAGACAAAAAATACTATCGCATAGCAATGCGACCTCCTTCGGTACTGCGACCAAATTCGCAATCTTCTTTCTCATGCCTTCTGTAAAAGAAGTAATTAATATTATATCTACCGTGATACAACACCAGTCTAGAAAAAAGATATGCACTAATGTTAATCTCGAGAAAGGAAAGATGTGCACCATACGTAATCTAAAGATATAACCAAACAATTCTATAAAAAGTTAATTTGTACTTTGGATTCTCCAGCAATAAATCTTCAATTAAATATTTAATTTTTTTTACCACTTCCTACCATACTCAACCCTCACCTGTAACAATTATTATTACTATTCATGTTCTTCCACAATATTGACCTTTATATAATGCTTGTAACTAATATATTACCTCATACCTAAAAAACTATAATTTTGCTCTTCCTTTTCAATTTGATTTCAAAAACTTCCAAAAAAAAATTCATTCTTGAATCATGTCTTCCCCATCTTCTTCCTCTGAACACTCAGAATTCAACTTCAATCAATCCCCCACCGGTCCTTTGTCTTTAGGATATTCTAGTGAATCTGATACCAGTCTGGACTTCACTCCTTTTGACTATCTCACTACATCAAATAATGTATTAACTGATCCTCCTATTCATGATGATAATGAATTTTTCATGTGGGTTAGTGAAGAAGACATTATTCCTCTGCCACTTGACGGAGACATGCTTGATGAAAGCATGTCCTCTGATGCTGTAGGCTCGCTTCCTACAAACGGGTCAGACGAAGAGCTTGATAGAGACGATCCATTCTGGGAGTTCATCGGTGAAACAAAAAAACCTCAAAACCAGCAAGATGATGAGGAAATAAGTGATGAAGAGGAAGAGCAGAAGAATGAAGACGATGAATCTGCTTATGATGGTGATAATGACGAGGATTAAGATTTCCTGATCTTCTGATATTCAATTATATTTTGTCTTCTTTTAAAAGCTTTTAATTTTTTTTTTTTGTAAGGTCTCTTTCTCAATATATTAACTTATAAGCTCTTTTAATTACATATCCAAACTGCGACTGCTGCTCTTAAACACTGCGACCATAGTCGCAATCCTACTATGGATGCAATTTATGGTCGCAGTTAATCATTTATCAGTTCCCAATGCGACTTTGGTCGCAATAATGTACTGTTTTGGAGTTCAAAGTAATTTAAAGTTATAGTGTATTAACTTTTAAACTGTTTTGGATAACTGAACAGTCACCTAGGAAGTATACAATTTTGGAAAAAGATAGAAAATATATTTGAGAGATATTCACGTGGTCCGAGAGCTTAAACCTTTTGGAATTCCGGGATTAAAAATATATAAAGGGTCATGAGCAAAGGATTAAAAACATACCATCCTCTTCACCGGAAAGAAGCCAATACATTCAAACAATGTCTTCACCATCACCACCGTCTTCACCGGAAAGAAGCCAATCATCAAATGATGATTTTATGTTTAGTTCTGAAACAATGTCTCGCTATGGGTCAGAATCTGAGCTTGATACAGACGACCCTTTCTGGGAGTTCATTGATGAACCAAAACACAAACATGAAGAGGAAGAAAGCGACGATGAGACTGTACCTGAAGAGGAGGAAGAGACAGAAGACGAAAGCATGACTCTTGACGACGAATCTGATTACTATGGTGATGACGACGATTAGAAGTTAAAAAATTGTATTTTGTTTTTCTTTTTAAATATATATAAATCAAATTGAGTTATTTATGGGAGTTTTTCTTTTTAAATATATATAAATCTGTTTTCTAAAGTTATTTGTGTGAATTACATTTTTTACTACTATGTATCGGTTGAAATACTGCGACCATGGAGGCAGACTTAATAAATACAATGCGACCAAGGTCACAGTTGCTGGTCTTTAATCTTAATCAACAACAACACTGCTACCTTGGTCGCAGTTTCTGACCGCATCAGACAACAGACAACTTTTCATTTTTCATTTAGATTCAAAAAAATGACTTAATCCAAAACAACACTTAATAAAACAAGAACACGGCGACCTTGGTCGCTATGCATGTTAATCTAAAGGAAAACAATTACTTAACGTACTGCGACCAATGTCGCAGTCCATGTAAAGCGACCTAAGACTGCAGTTGTTGGCCATCTTTATCAACAACAACAATGCGACCTTGGTCACATTTAACCATGTACACTGCGACCATCTTTATCCTTAACAACACTGCGACCTTGGTCGCAGTTAATAATTATATTACTTCACCCTTAAAAATTTTTAAAATGAAAAGGTTGCGACATTGGTCGCAGTTGCTGGACGCAGACTTAATAAATACACTGCGACCCTGGTCGCAGTTGCTGGACTTTAGTCTTACTCAAAACAACACTGCTACCTTGGTCGCAGTTTCTGACTGTAGTATTAATAAAATAAACTGCGACCTAGATCGCAGTTGTTGCTGTTTAGTCTTAATAAAATACACAGCGACCTTGGTCGCAGTTGCTGGTCTTTACGAATCAACAACATCACTGCGACCTTGGTCGCAGTTGGTGGTCTTTATAAATAATCAACAACAACACTGCGACTTTGGTCGCAGTTGATGGCCGCAGTCTTAAAAAAATAATCTCCAATCTTGGTCGCTATTGCTGGTTTTTAGTCTTAATCAACAACAACACTGCGACGATGTGACACGTCACCGCTACAGTTACTTAGTCGCAGTCTTTGGTCGCAGTGTCGACCCTGGTCACAGTAGTTACTGTTTGCAATGTATCTTATGCGACCTTGGTCGCAGTGTCATCTATGATCATAGTTGTTTTGTTTGCAATGCATGGCTGCGAAAAAAGTTCGTAGTTTATTAAAAAAAACAAATATGCTTTTTATTTATGTCGAGGCATTTATCTCCAGGCATGTGCAAATGATACAAAACGATCTCTTATACAATAAGATTGAGTGTTACAAATACAGCAGTACAAAGGAAGACTAAAACATCAAAAAAATCCCTTGTTGACTAAGAGCAATCTTCTTCCTGAGGTCTGGTGGCAGCAGAATCAATAAGATTCAGTGTTACAAAGAAGACTAAACATCAAAGTAGCCAAGAAGACTAAACATCAAAAAATCCCTTGTTGACTAAGAGAAATCTTCTTCTTGAGGTCTGGTGGCAGCAGAATCAATAAGATTGAGTGTTACAAAGAACACTAAACATCAAAGTATCCAAGAAGAAAACATCAGAAGAGCCAAGAAGAGCCCTTGTTGACTACTAAGAGCAATCTTCTCCTGCAGGTCTGGTGGCAGCAGAATCTTTCGTTTATGAACATCTCTTCACCAGAAGGTTATCCAGTGAGCATGGAGTTTCCTCGATGTCACTTCTGGGGTAAGAGAGGAGGTTTTGAGACCTCACAGGGAATGCTACCCACCACTATATCCACCACATCCCCCGCCGCCATACCCACTCTGACCATCCGTTACCAGCAAGCTTGACTGGTGCATCAAGTCAGAGCAGATCTCGGTGAGGATTAAGTCCTCGTCAGGGATCATGACTTCTTCCCTTGTGAACGACGAGGACCATGACTTCTTCCCTTGTGGACGATGAGGTCTATGACTTCTTCCCTTGTGGACGAACATCCATCAAGTTCGTCAATAAGGTCATCTTCATCCATGGAGGCAGGCCCCTGTTAGAGACTCTGAAGAAGGCGGAAATTCTCAGAGCAATTGCTCTCGAAAGAAAACAGTCTAATTATGGGCTGTTAAAGGGAGAGGGTGAGCCCTATTTATAGGCAGCCCATGGTCTCCAACCGCCAGCGCCGGTTTGGTATTAAAAGACATTAACGCCTAAACCCAATGAAGAACCGACGCGTAGACAACCGCTTCGGGAAACAACGAATGGTGCGGGTTCGTCAACATAGACTTGACGTTAAAAGATCTCATAAAATCTTTATGACAGGTCGCGTCTTACGGACTGACTCCAAGTCGCATCAGACAACAGACAACTTTTCATTTTTCATTTAGATTCAAAAAATGACTTAATCCAAAAAACAACACTTAATAAAACAACACTTACTTAACGTACTGCGACCAAAGTCGCAGTCCATGTAATGCAACCCTAGATTGCAGTTGCTGGCTATCTTTATCAATAACAACGATGCGACCTTGCTCGCATTTAACCATGTACAATGCGACAAAAGACTTTGGCTAAGGTCGCAGTTTAAATGTACATTGCGACCAAAGACTCTGAATACATTATATTCAAAAAAAATAATTACTTAACGTACTGCGACCAAAGTCGCAGTCCATGTAATGTAACCCTAGATTGCAGTTTGCTGGCTATCTTTATCAATAACAACACTGCGACCTTGGTCGCATTTCACCATGTACACTGCGACCAAAAACTTTGACTAAGGTCGCAGTTTAAATGTACAATGCGACCAAGACTCTGACTACATTATATACAAAAAAAATTAAACTATAAAGTAGAATTTTATCGCAGGCTGAAAACATTGATCTGAAAGATTTTATATTTTCAAAAAAAAATTTATCTCAGGCTGAAAAGGAGAAACTACATCTTTCAAAAAAAGAGGTAAAGAAATAAGACGAAAAATAATTTATATCCTATAAAGAGCGGCAAAATAAAAGGGGGAAAAAATAATAATAAACAATAATCAAGGGAACGCTCTAAGAGTTGCTTTTCATAAGGGGTATTTGGTAATTTAACAGTCGCCTAAAAGCGTGCCGCAAGTCAGTGACGTGACAATTTGAGCCACGTCAGCGCAGGCTGAGAGAGTTCTCTCAGCCTGCCGGCTGATATCCATTTTTCTCATATATATATGTATATATATATGAGAAAAATGTATATCAGCCGGCGGGCTGAGAGTACTCTCTCAGCCTGCGGTGACGTGGCTCAATTTGTGACGTCACTGGCGTGCGGCCCGCTTTTAGGAAGAAGTTAAATTACCAAATACCCCTTTCGATAACTTTTCCTTATTGTTTATTATAATTTTTGCCCGGATGCCTCACCCTCACTGGCCTGCTATAAAATATTACTTTATAGTTTAATTTTTTTTTTTGTATATAATATAGTCAGAGTCTTTGGTTGCAGTGTACATTTAAACTGCGACCTATGTCAGATTCTTTTTTTTGGTGTACATTTAAACTGCGACCTTAGTCAGATTCTTTGGTCGCAGTCGCCGTGGTGTTATTGATAAAGATGGCCAGCAATTGCAATTTAGGGTCGCATTACATGGACTGCGACGTAGGTCGCAGTACGTTAGGTAGATGTTTCCTTTATATTAACATGCATAGTGTCCAAGGTGGCACGCATTACATGTACTGCGACGTAGGTCGCAGTACGTTAGGTAGATGTTTCCTTTTATATTTACATGCATAGCGACCAAGGTGGAAGTGTTATTTTTTGCTATATCAGCCGCCAGCAACTGCGACCAAGGTCGCAGTTGATAAGCGCAGTCTTAAAAAAAATAATGCGTCCACGGTGGCACGCATTACAGAAACTGCGACCAAGGTCGCAGTGTTGTTTTGGATTAAGTCATTTTTTTTTAAATCTAAATGAAAAATGAAAAGTTTTTGCTGAGGGGACGCGACCTGGAGTCACTTCGTGAGACGCGGCCTGTCATAAAAGATTTTATGAGATCTTTTAACGTCAACTCTACATCGACGAACCCGCACCATTCGTTGTTTCCCGAAGCTGCTGTCCACTCGTCTGTTCTTCATTGGGTTTATGCGTTAATGTCTTTTAATGCCAAACCGGCGCTGGTGGTTGGACACCACCAGCGCCGGTTTGGCATTAAAAGACCACCAGCGTCGGTTTTGAATTAATGAACTATTAATTAGGGTTATTATGGCCTGCCTATAAATAGGGCTCACCCTCTCCTTTTTTAAACGGCCCATACTTAGTTTTCTTTCGAGAGCAATTGCTCTGAGAATTCCAGCTTTCTTGAGAGACTCTAACAGGCTCCTGCCTCCATGGATGAAGATGACCCCATGGACGAAGATGACCCAGAGCTTGATTGTCCTTTTTTTCAGGTTCGCTGGGCCACTGGGAGAATATTTTTGGCCGGCGAACTTGATCGATGTTCGTGTACAAGGGATTTAGTCGTGGTCCTCGTCATGTACAAGAGATTTAGTCGTGTCATGACGAGGACCTAACCCTCACCGAGATCTGCTCTCCCATCTGGGTTGTGGATGGTCAGAGTGGGTATGGCGGCGGGGGTTGTGGTGGATATAGTGGTGGGTAGCATACCCTGTGCGGTCTCAACTCCTCCTCTCTCACCCCAGAAGTGTCATCGAGGCTTCTGACGAAGAGATGTTCATCACCGAAGGGTTTCTGCTGCCACCAGACCTGTATACCACCACTGTTCGTGGTCCTCGCAATCCACAGTTTTTTAATACACGAGGACCTCAATAACACCACTGCTCTTAGTCAACAAGGGCTCTTTTTTTTATGTTTAGTCTTCTTGATGTCGTTTTTTTGTAACACTCAATCTTATTGTATAAGTAAGAGATCGATTTTTGTATCATTTTCATATTCATGGAGATAAATGCCTGGACATAAATAAAAATACGTCAATAACACCACTGCTCTTTAGTCAACAAGTACTCTTTTTTTTGTAGTCTTTCTTTGTACTCCTGTATTGTAACACTCAATCTTATTGTATAAGAGAGCGTTTTGTATCATTTTTACATGCGTGGATATAAATGACTGGACATAAATAAAAAACATATTTATTTTTTTAATAAACTTCGATCTTTTTGGTCGCAGTCATGCATTTTCAAACAAAACAACTTGGACCAGAGACGACACTGCGACCAACGTCGCGTAAGCCTATAGTGCAAACAGAAACAACTGCCAGCAAAGACTGCGACTAAGCAACTGCTGCGTTTGACGTGTCACCTCGTCGTAGTGTTGTTGTTGATTAATAATAAAACCAGCAACTTGACCAAGTTTGCAGATTATTTTTTTTTTAAGACTGCGCCCATCAACTGCGACCAAGGTCGCAGTGTATTTTATTAAGATTACGGTCAGAAACTGCGACCAAGGTCGCTGTGTTGTTGATTTAGAGTAAAAAACAACAACTGCGACCAAGGTAGCAGTGTTCTTGTTGATTTAAGCTACGGTCATCAACTGCGAGCAAGGTCGCCGTGTTTTTTTGTTGATTAAGCTACGGTCACCAACTGCGACCAAGGTCGCAGTATTTTTTTTGTTGATTAAGAATAAAGACCAGCAACTGCGACCAAGGTCGCAGTGTTGTTGATTTAGAGTAAAGACCAACAACTGCGACCAAGGTAGCAGTGTTCTTGTTGATTTATGCTACGGTCATCAACTGCGAGCAAGGTCGCCGTGTTTTTTTGTTGATTAAGCTACGGTCACCAACTGCGACCAAGGGCGCAGTATTTTTTTTTGTTGATTAAGAATAAAGACCAGCATCTGCGACCAAGGTCGCAGTGTTGTTGATTTAGAGTAAAGACCAACAACTGCGACCAAGGTCGCTGTGTATTTTATTAAGACTACGATCATCAACTGCGACCAAGGTCGTCGTGTTTTTTTGTTGATTAAGAATAAAGACGAGGAACTGCGACCAAGGTCGCTGTGTTGTTGATTAAGTCTAAAGACCAGTATGTTTTTAATCCTTTGCTCATGACCCTTTATATATTTTAATCCCGGAATTCCAAAAGGTTTAAGCTCTCGGACCAAGTGAATATCTCTCAAATATATTTTCTACCTTTTCAAAAAATTGTATACTTCCTAGGTGACTGTTCAGTTATCCAAAACAGTTAAAATGTTAATACACTATAATTTGAAATTATAATGAACTTCAAAACAGTTCATTATTGCGACCATAGTCGCATTGGGAACTGATAAATGTTTAAGTAAATGTGTTTTTTTTTACTTTTTCAAGGCTAGTAGTCGCAGTCGTCATATAAAAGGGGTATTTTTGTCAATTTGTTTCACGATTGTTTAGGCGGGATTTTTTATTTTTTTGGCGCCAACACTCTGCGACCGATGTGCGGCGGTGATGTAGCCACGTCCCGCAGGCTGAGAAACTCTCTCAGCCTGCAGGCTGAGGTACAGTAACCCCTATATATATATGCCATTACAGATGCCCCCTCTGCTTCCTCTGCTTCCTCTTTTGAATATATATATATATGCCATTATATATGCCATTACAGATGCCCCCTCTGCTTCCTCTTTCTCCCGACTTCGATAAAAGAGTGGAGCGGAATGAGTATGTCTTGGCTCGAGAAGTTGAGTCATTGCTTGTAATCTAAAGGGTCTTGGTCAATGCTTCTTTAGTACCCTGGGCCCTCTTTAGAAGCTGGTGAAGACAACTGAGTAATTAATGATCCAAATCTTGACTTCATAATGGAGGAGATCGTGTGGCAGGATTGAATCGAATCCGATCGATCTGAGATGCCGAAAAATCAAAGATTCAAAACTGTCTCTGTAGATGTGAAAATTTTGAATTCGAGATGTTTCAACTTCTGCGTCTACAATAGGAAGTATTTTGGTAGTGAGAGGCCTGACTTTAGAAGGCTTTCCTCTATTTCATGATTTTTCTTGCTCTGGTGAATTGGGTTGTTGTTCTTTCTTCACTTGATGGAAGAGTATGGAGAGGATGCCTATGATGGATATAGTGGTTTCGTTGTATCGACCCCCTTACCATGCAATTTCGGTTCTCGTGACAAGGTCTCGCTGCCGAGGAAGAATAAATTTGGCTTAAGTTTTAACTTTTTGCTCAAACATATTTTCTCCTGGTGGCGGGTGCGGACGGAGTGAGATTTTGCTTGGGTGGCATCGATGTTGGATCCTGATTCCATCGTCTTTGTCATCTTTTGGACTCTTTACTCCAGACCAGGTCTCATGAACCTCGCACTGGGAGACTATTCTTAAGGCAAGTCTGGGAAGGAAGCACGGATGAATGACTAATTGAGGCAAAACCTGCACAAAAAAATTAAAGTTTAGAAATGATGGATTAAGATGTGCTAAGTTCCTCAATACTACCACTATAACAAGTGGCTATGCGGGTCGTGATCCATAAGGAGGGACTGCGATGAAAGTGTTTCAGTAGTCCTTCTAAGTTTATTAAATCTGATTAAAACATTTCTTCTTAGTTTTTAAAAGAAAAGAAAAATGGAAGAATACTAAGGTAAGTTAAAAGTAAAGATTAAAATAAATGAAAAGAATAAGGTGTTGGTTTTAAAATTGTTCCTAAACTAAAAAATAAAAATAAAAAAAGGAAAGATCTAAAAGTATACTTATCTCATATGTTGATTATCATACATTGATCGTTGTGAAGGTTTACCTTATTTCAGAAGTGATCAGCGCATAGTCTATAAGATCGGATTCAGTCCCCATCCACATTACATGATCAAGACTTTTAGGAGCAAGAAGATACGAACATTAAAAGAGAGAAATCATCATCATGAGCTATCGGTGGCACTCGCAAAGGCAAGGTGATTCCGATGCTACTAGATTCAATTGGATAGATAACCAACACAAAATGTAAAGTAAAAATAAGAAGAAATGTAAGCTTTTGATTAAATTGAAAAACCATAGAAGAAAGGAAAGAAAATTACATTGATATCACTTCTCAGTACAATTCTCTCTCTCTTTTTAACATGAATTTCTTCTCTAACTTAAATTTACAAATAAGAAAATTACATAAGAATAAAGAAAAACCTAAGTTAAAACTAGAACAAAAAATCTTAACCATAGCTCTTTGCTGGAGTGGTGCTCATTTGTTTTCTTATTTTGCAGTATTTGTAGGCAAAACTGGAAGGGGGAGAAGGGTCTGAAAAAAGGGGGAGCGTAGCTTCTGAAAAAAGGGGAGCAAACGCTTCCCCAACTAATTCAATAAAGCCGCGAAAACGCATCTCGGGCCGCGTTTTCGCGGCAGATCAGTCTCATCTGGAGCAACATTTTCTGCTATGATCTCTCTTCATCTTGTTATCCCATTGTATCTAGATAAAATTATCTCTAGGTCACTGAATTTAAGATTATCTTCACTGATTTCTCAAGCTAAGATAATAAATCCAAATAAATATGATTTAACTAGTATTTATTTGGTATTATCTTCTCTCTATTAA
Organism: Agave tequilana; assembly: GCA_038442645.1. Taxonomy (NCBI): domain Eukaryota; kingdom Viridiplantae; phylum Streptophyta; class Magnoliopsida; order Asparagales; family Asparagaceae; genus Agave; species Agave tequilana. The sequence goes on from JAVJIF010024153.1 coordinate 51,852, forward strand.
TAAGTACCTGCACACATTAGACATCAAGATAAGGTAATTAGCAGAGTTTATTACACAATAAATGTGAGAATGAAGTTATAATAATGCAATATATGTGTACAATCACACCCCCATACTTATCTTTTGCTCGTCCTCGAGCAAAACAAATAAAAAAAACAAAATAAAACTAATCTAATCTAACTAACTTTTGTAAGAATCACGATTGCACTTAGCATGTGCAATAAGCCGTTAAACCTCTAGGTTACCTCTATAGTACGAGTTTTGTCTCGTGAGGGTTTTCAATGAATTTCATCTACAAAATCCATAAAAGAAAGAAAAAAATGATAGCACTTTGAAAACGCATTTTGAAAAAGAGAGAAATTTAAAGAATCTTTGCAAAAAAAATCAAGTAATTTATAAGTCATAGGAATATTAAACTATTTATTCCTATACATAGTCCCTATTTAAAAACTTGTTATCAATCAAGGTAAGAATTAAAATTGTATTTCTCATCTAGTCTATTATTTTTTTCCTAAATCATATGCACCTTGTGACCGTAAATATTTTGACTAAGGATTCTTCAACTCTAACTCTTATATCTTATATTTACATATTTTGACGATAATGTCCTTGTTGGCCGAAAGACCTTTCACCTTAGTTTTGATGATGACTAACTTATGAAGGTTAGTTAACTAATGATCTTGTGTTTAATAAGTTTTAGATATTGATTAAGATCTTAGTTGGTGATTAACTTTAACAAAGAATTCAAAGCCAATTTTGGAGCTAACGCGAGTTGATTCAAGGGTTCGAACGTCAAGATCGCATCTAGTACTCGAAAGGAGTCAAGCTCTATGGATCGAGTTTGGATCGAGTCAGCCTGGAGATAGAGATCGACAAGAAGACTTATGTTTGTTTAGTTTAATTTTATTTTAGATCTTGTATAAGGATAGCTTAGTCTTGATGTACTCAAGTTCACACACACACAAGTTAAAATACTTTTTGGTTTCGGTTTAACCGTTTTGGATTTTTAGAACATATCTTTCATTTTTATGAATAGATAGAATCAAAAGAAGTTTTATATGGTTTATTGTATATTGGATTTCATCCATATACATCTATATTTCATATTGACTAAAAACTTAATTAATTCATGGTTTTAAGTTTTGCTTTTAACAAAACTTAGTTTTGGATTTAATGTTAAAAATATAGATATATCTTTCATAAGTGTATTGGATTCTATCCATACATAATATGCTTAGTGTTTCTATATCATGTTTTGTATTTGTACAAGTTTTAGAGAAAATAGATTTTCATTTCAAAATTCAAGTTTTGGAAAATACCATTTTTGGTTTAAAGCTAAATTTTTATATCACAAAAAATAGTGCAAATTATTTGAAATATGTGTTGAATTTTAGTCACACATATTTTTTCTTCAAATATTTATAAGAACTTATTTTTGTGAATTTTATGTGATTTTATGGGATCTTATAGGTATTTAAAAGCCAATATTTCAAACCCCATAACCCTAGCTGTGGGCTGCTAACGGTCGACCGACCGGTCGACCGACGTGCACAAAAGTGCACAGGCTTTAGCGGTCGACCGAATGGTCAATCTTCCAAAGAGTCTGTGTAACATCCCAATCCCGCGGGTACGGAGACGTTACTGTGACGTATATACGCGGTCGGAAATACCCTCGCGTATATACGCTAAGCATCAGTACAAGAAAGAATCAGAGTATGAAAGCGGCGTGGTGTATTATACATTCTAATATATGAATACAATTACAAAGTTATCATTAGATGTGATACAATATTACAAAAATATTACATCACCGATAGGCGCAAATGCGAGAATACTGTGACACCCCGATCCCGCGGGTACGGAGACGTCACTGCGGCGTATATACGCAGGTCAGAAATACCCTTACGTATATACGCTAAGCATCAATACAGGCAAGAATTAGAGTGCGGAAGCACAGTGGTAATATATATTCCAACAGAAAAGTACAAGTACATGATTATCATAGAGAGTGATACAATACTACAGGAATATTACATCACCAGAAATACAAAAGTACAATACGGAGAGATATACATAACAAAAGCTGAGAGGTTCTCACGAGCAGCAAGAGGGGCCTCGAGAGCCAATCAGGAGAAGAGCTGAGAGGAAGAGCTGCGGCGATGTACAAGCTTCTGCTACACTCTGGTAGCCATGAAAGGATCTACTGTGCACTCTGATCAGCTACAGTAAGGCCACCATGGTCTGGGCTCTAGGGTCTGGACATGAGAATCTAGGGTTGTCAGATGCAACCCCACGAGTATATATGATAAAGCCAAGTGGCATACATATCATGCAGTCACACGTGTACATGATCAGGTGATGTTATTCAGGCATGTAGGTACAAGCAATGACAAGTAACTTAAAAGAAATTAAAGGAACGACAGTAAATCCGAAATGAAGTAAATATATGTATATCAATAAATCTAAATCGAAAAACATGCAAAGAAAACGGTATGGAGAGCATAGATACACATAAACATGTAATAAATACATTAAACATGCGATGAATACTCTAAACATGCGATACATACAAATATAGACAAAATTAGTTGTACAAGCTCAGATTATAGACTCACGAGGTCGATACGTCAAGGGGATAATCCAAATAAGAAAACCCTCATCTATATACCACATATCCCATGTCCCCAACATCTGATTTCATACAACTTGAGTTGCCCTCAGAGTAACAGAACTAGAGTGTGTTTGGAGTAATCATTATATCACAGAAATCATATGTCATAAAGTAGGGTGTCAACTCAGGGTTTAACACTATAACTGGAGAATATAAAGGTGTTGTATTTTAAGTTATTCAATAATAATAATCAGTACCGTTTGATATTTCAATCGCCGCCCTACCAGCGCCTCAATCACTGGTAGTTCATATTAGAATTCGCACTCTAATAGAACTTACTCGGGTCTGATATGTGAGTACCAGGTTCCGAACAAAGGAGAGACCAAATATCACACGTTTCTAATATTATTATTTTTTGAGTGTTACGTTCTTATGTTATTCTTGTCCCTTTCCCACTAACGTCCCACAACACCGGCAGTTTATGCTGGAGCCCGCACTTTCAGTAGAACTCATCCGAACTCCAATACGCGGGTACCATCATTCGAATAAGGGAGAGACCAGATAACATATGCTCCAGGCGTTATCATTGTACAGGTATGCGTGGGTGTTAATATACACTGAAATGCTTATCACGCTAACATTATGCAGCACAGGCAAGAGGGAGGAAGTAGCCCCACAGATTCAAGAGGTAGCCCCCACCACGTGTGTGGTGTGACACTTTGCTCCATGTGGCACTTTGCTCTGAGGGTTGATTCAGGAGGTAGCCCCACATATTCAAGAGGTGGCCCCCACCACGTGTGTGCTGTGACATTTTGCTCTCTGTGTGGGGAATGGATTCTAGAGGTGGCCCCACAGATTAAAGAGGTGGCCCACCACGTGTGCAGTGTGGCACTTTGCTCCATGTGGCACTTTATTCCATTCAGGAACCGCCGGACACTAGCACGATCGTGGGATACATCCTCGTCATCTCGACACCAGGCATACTCTACCGGACGCCGGTATGACTGTGCTATTAATAAGAGTAACAGTGCAGGGGACATAAGTACAGGGGATACAGGAGTTCAGGAGTACATGAGTTCAGGAGTACCAGATGTCTGGTAGCAGTATAATAATCATGCCAAGTCCCAATAAAAGTGATAATCATGAATATGTTATGTAATACAGGTGTCAGGTGTTGTAGTATCTAGTCAGGTGTCACAATATCAAGTCAAGTGTACTGGTACCATGTGAAAGCATGTCAAGTGAGTGATAGCATGTCAACCGTCAAGTGTCATATATCAGGTGTCAGGTGATCAGTCACATATTTTGCATATACATTGTCACCTTATCATACTTTTTAGCTAATAAATCTTATTAATAAGTCTTCTTCTTCTTTGTTTAATGTAGGCCCAATTGCTAAAGAAAGGAAAGAGAAACAAGCCCAAAAGCCCACCAAATTCTGATTTAATTCAGAATAAATTCGAAATTAAGGAATCAGGGCAAAATCTTGGCATATCAGAGAGGTTGAAAATCAGTTGGAAAGAATCCTCCAAAATTAAATGGTTGAAGCCAACAATCAAAGGCTGTTTCGTCAAATCCTGGAGTAGAAATGAGAAAATCAGAAGAAGATACAGGAGAATCACCAAACCAGGAGCTACCACCAATTGGGTGTGGCCACATGGCCACACAGGGCTACGAAAACGCGGCCCTAGCTGCGTTTTCGCGGCTTTGTAGTGGCAGTTGGGGGAGCGTTTGCTCTGGGATCTTCCCCCTTTGGTTATTCCCTATAAATACCAGTTTCAACAGGGCAAAAAGGAGCGAAGACTAGGATTAGAATTTTGTTCATACTTTAAGGATTTAGGCTCTTTATTAGATAGTAAAAGTTGTATTTTGTTTTGCAATTTATAGTTCAGTACAAATACTTGTGAGAGAGAGGAATTGAGTGCTTGTAACTTGAAGATTGAAGTGACATCAATACAAGAGTCGAGCTACATTCTCTTTTACTCGTTTTACGGTATGTGTTACTTTAATTACTTGCATTGTTTCTTGTTTACCATGAGTAGCTAAATCGGTTTTCTGGGCTCACTATTGTAACTCTCTCCAACTCTTCTTCTCTTCTAATTTTAATGAAAAAAAGACCCAATGAATCATTTGCATGCCTAACTTAAAGCCTTTCTTCTTGAAGTGTTCTTGAAGGCACATGAGGATGGGTTTGGATTTTTAACTCTTACTTCTTTTAAGAACGTTTCTTGAACTGTTTTTATTTCATACTTGCTTCTTCGCGCTTGATGATTTAACATTCAATTCAAAACGATTTCTTAAAGAAAAGAGTGAACTCTTCCAACCATCTTATGTGCTTTACTTCAAACTTTCTAAAGTCAACCTTAAGTTTTGCCTATGATCAAGTTGAGGCACTTAGGATTTTAATAGAAGAACAACTGTTGAGTAGTGAGATAGTGAGCCCAAATTTTCTTCCTTATTATAATCAACCAAACAATTTTCGAGCTTTTTAAATCACCTTCTCCAAAGCCTTCTCTAAAGTTGCAATTTCTCTTTTAATCATCTCCTTCTTTCCATTCTCTTTTCAATTAAAAAACGAGCACAATTCTTTGTTATTAAACTAAACACCGAAAAACTTTCATCGCATTCCTCCTCGTGGACACGACCCGTTAGCCACAAGCTACACGGTAATTTCTTAACTTTTTGATTGTTCTTTCATTTTAGCAATCAATTTTTGGCGCCGTTGCCGGGGAATGAGTCCATGAGGTTAACCTTTGGGGACATGACTAGAGAAGTCAATGTCTTCAATCTAGGAAAATAACCCCGCGATATTGAGGACCAAACATTTGAAGTCAACCTATTTGAGAACTTAACAAGTGAACATAGGGAAGAATTGGAATTAGAAACTGAGTGTGACTTAGGGTTAGAGTTTGACGACTTTAATCTTGATCAGATTGTACATTCTGATGTGAATTTGGCCTCGAACCATATTTCACCAATAATGGAGCCAACAAATTTGACTAGTCTTTCCAGTGAGCTTTCCTCTTCCTTAGAATTGAAAGCCTTACCTGCGCATCTCAAGTACGTCTATCTAGGCGAACAAGAGACCTTTTCTATCATCATTGCCTCCCATTTAAATGACGGGAAAGAAGAAGATCTTAAAGCAATTCTAAGAAAACATAGGGAAGCCATTGGTTGGACTATGATCGATATAAAGGGATTAAGTCCGACCATCGTTCAACATTGCATTCATCTCAATGAAGACTCCACACCTAAAAGAGACCTGCAGCGTAGGTTAAACCCTATAATGCCAGAAGCTGTTCATGCTGAAATTGTCAAACTCTTAGACAATGGGATAATTTATCCCATTTCTGATAGCCAATGGGTCAGTCCTGTCCACGCGGTTCTAAAGAAATCCGGTTTCACCGTAGTGAAAAACGAGAACAAAGAGTTGGTTCAAACTCGACTTCCCACGAAGATCCGAGTTTGCATCGACTATAGGAAGCTTAATGCTGCAACTCGTAAGGACCATTTTTCACTTCCCTTCATTGATCAAATGCTTGAACGTTTGGCGGGTCACGAGTATTACTATTTCTTGGATGGTTACTCGGGGTATAATCAAATCTCTATTGCTCCTGAGGACCAAAAAAAGACTACATTCACATGTCCATTTGGGACATTTGCTTATCGTCGAATGCCTTTCGGCTTATGCAATGCCCCAGCAACGTTTCAACGTTGCATGTTGAGTCTTTTATCTGATATGGTAGAACGATTCTTAGAGATCTTTATGGATGATTTCTCCATCTACGGAGATTCATTCACTCGATGTCTCCACCATTTAGAACTTGTCCTCCAACGTTGTGCTGAGAAAAATTTGACATTAAATTGGGAGAAATGTCACTTCATGGTAAAACATGAAATTATCTTGGGTCATGAAATTTTCAAGAAAGGAATTAAAGTGGATAGAGCCAAAATCGAGGTTATTACTAAGCTTCCCATGCCCAAATGCGTTAAGGACATTAGATCCTTCTTAGGACACGCTGGTTTCTACCGAAGATTTATCAAGAATTTTAGCAAAATTGCTAGGCCCTTGACTAATCTGTTAGTTAAGGATGTGTCCTTCACTTTCGATATTAAATGCATGAATTCTTGGGAGAAGCTTAAGAGAGAGCTTATTTCTGCACCAATCATATCTGTACCGGATTGGTTTAAGCCGTTCGAAATCATGTGCGATGCTTCCGATTTTGCCATAGGCGCTGTCCTAGGACAACGCATTGATAACAAGCAGAATGTGATTTACTACTCTAGTAGGACTCTCTATGATGCTCAATTGAACTACACTACGACTGAGAAGGAATTCTTGGCAGTAGTGTTTGCCTTAGAGAAATTTCGTCCCTACCTACTAGGGTCCAAAACCACCATTTTCACTGATCATTCTACGCTTAGGTACCTCATGATGAAGAAGGATGTCAAGGCCCGACTCATTCGTTGGATCCTCCTTCTTCAAGAATTCGATCTTGAGATTCGAGATAAAAAAGGCGTAGAAAATATCGTTGCTGACCATCTCTCACGGATCCCTAATTCTCCATGCAACGAATTACCTATAAATGAGGATTTTCCTAATGAAAATCTCTTAGCGATCTCTAGGAAACCTTGGTTTGCTGATATAGTGAATTACTTAGTCAAACCAAACTCCATCTCATTGGTCCAAAAACGATATATACCGGTTCTTATCCCAAGTCCGTATTTCTTTTGGGAGGAACTGTATCTTTTTAAGTACTGTTCTGACTAAATGATTAGGAGATGCATTCCCGATGAGGAGGTTAAGAGTGTTCTATCTTTTTGTCACGAACTTGCATGCGGTGGACACTTTGGTCCCCGCAAGACTGCTGAAAAAGTGCTACAAAGCGGATTCTATTGGCCCACTTTGTTCAAGGATGCTTATGAATTTTGCAAGACGTGCCCTAGATGCCAAATGGTAGGAAGGATCTCAAAACGAAATATGATGCCCCTCAACCCAATTCTAGAAATAGAACTCTTTGATGTTTGGGGCATCGACTTTATGGGTCCATTTCCTAATTCATTTGGAAACCAATACATATTGGTTGCTGTGGATTATGTGTCCAAGTGGGTAGAAGCCATTCCTTGTAAAACTAATGATAACAAAGTTGTCATAAAGTTTTTGAAAGAAATATTTTTTCACGCTTCGGAACCCCTCGTGCTATCATCAGTGATAATGGCACTCACTTTTGCAATAGATCTTTTGAAGCTCTTATACAAAGTATGCCATAACTCATAAGTTATCCACACCTTATCATCCTCAAACTAGTGGGCAGGTTGAGATTTCCAATAGACAAGTCAAGCTTATCTGGAGAAAACTGTGAACCAAAACCGGAAAGATTGGTCCATCAAACTTGTAGATGCCCTATGGGCCTACAGGACCGCTTTCAAGACGATTTTAGGAATGTCTCCTTATAGGTTAGTCTATGGCAAACCTTGTCACTTGCCCGTTGAGTTAGAGCACCGAGCCTTATGGGCAATCAAGCAGTTGAATTTCGACTTGACTAAGGCTGGTGACCTTCGGAAGTTACAAATTTCCGAATTAGAGGAATTGAGAAATGAGGCCTATAAAAATGCTAGGATCACTAAAGATAAAGTCAAGATTTTCCATGATAAACACATTATAAGAAAAACCTTTGTCCCTGGACAAAAAGTCTTACTCTATAATTCTAGACTTCATCTTTTTCAAGGAAAATTAAAATCAAGATGGACTGGGCCATTCGTTGTAAAAACCGTGTTTTCACACGGTGCAGTTGAGATCAGGGACACCAAGAATGGAAATGACTTTAAGGTAAATGGTCAACGCCTTAAACCTTTCTTGGAATCGGTGCCGGTAAATGAAACGGCTATGAGTCTTTTTGACCCAGTGTATCGGTAACTTTCCTCTTTTCCATTTTATTTCATGCATCTGTACATTTCTTTCATACATTGGGGACAATGCATGAGATAAGTGTGGGGAGGGTTCTAACAGACTGATATAATATATATATATATATAAACTTTTTTGAAAGGTTAGAACAATATTTTGATATATTTTTTGTAAGAAATTAAGTCAATTTTTAGGAATAGGAAAATCATAATTAGGATTTCTTATACTTGGTCAAAGTCAGAAACTTGTTTGATGTTTAGGGTTAGGAAGAAAATTTGTGAAAATAATTTAGTCTTGATATTTACCTTGATGAAATATGCACACTAAATACACTTACACACTTAGGGTTTAAAAACAGAGACTCTTATGCCTTATAAAAAAATATATGTAAAAAAATAAATAAATCTAATTACTGATTAGCTAAGTGATTTGGCCTAAGCAAGCCTTGGTATTTATGCAAAAATAATTAGATAAGTTTGAAAATATATATATATATCCTCTGATTAAGCTGGGTATTTGTGCCTCATGAAGCATAAGTATTCACGCCTAAAAGGGGTACATCTTATAAATAAAAACCTTGGTTTCGTGGCCTTGTCTGCTCGAGTGTTTAAGTCCTTAGGGGTGTTTTCTCACCTGGTGCCCTAAGACTGTCCGGTTTGGGTGTCACCGACTGAAAGCTTGTTACATGGGCAGATTAGAAAGCCTAATGAAATTGAGGAATAAATTTCACCAAAAATAAATATAATAAGGCATAGGAGTTAATGTTAAAAGAACCCTTAGTCAGCTTCACAATGGTGCATACGACTCAGGGTAAATTAATAGACTAGATGAGAAAAATAAATTGACTCCTTACTTTGATTGATGACATGTTTTTGAATAAAGACTGAGTTTCAGAATGAAAATTTTGATATTCCTATAACTTATAGAGTACTTAAAGCCTTACAAATATACTTCAAATATTTTCTCCTTAAAAATGCTTTTCGAAAATACTAACTTTTTTCTCTATCTTATGGATTTTGTGGGTGCAATCCACTGAAAACCCTCACGAGACAAAACTCGTCCTCTAGGGGTAATCTAGAGGTTTAACGGCTTGTTACACATGCTCAGTGCAATCGAGTAACCTGCGAAAGTGGTCTAATAATTGATTAGAATTAGTCTATGTTTTGCTCGAGGGCGAGCAAAAGATAAGTGTGGGGGTGTGATCAGTCACATATTTTGCATATACATTGTCACCTTACCATACTTTTTAGCTAATAAATCTTATTAATAAGTCTTCTTCTTCTTTGTTTAATGTAGGCCCAATTGCTAAAAGAAAGGAAAGAGAAACAAGCTCAAAAGCCCACCAAATTCTGATTTAATTCAGAATAAATTCGAAATCAAGGAATCAGGGCAAAATCTTGGCATATCAGAGAGGTTGAAAACTGGTTAAAAAGAATCCTCCAAAATCAAACAGTTGAAGCCAACAATCAAAGGCTGTTTCGTCAAATCCTAGAGTAGAAACGAGAAAATCAAAAGAAGATACAGGAGAATCACCAAACCAGGAGCTCCCACCAATTGGGTGTGGCCACATAGCCACACTAGGGCCGCGAAAACGCGGCCCTAGCCGCGTTTCTGCGGCTTTGTAGTGGCAGTTGGGGGGAGCCTTTGCTCCCCCAATCTTCCCGGGATCTCCCCCTTTGTTTTTCCCTATTAATACCAGTTTCAACAGGGCAAAAAGGAGCGAAGAGTAGAATTAGAATTTTGTTTATACTTTAAGGATTTAGGCTCTTTGTTAGATAGTAAAAGTTGTATTTTGTTTTGCAATTTATAGTTCAGTACAAATACTTGTGAGAGAGAGGAATTGAGTGCTTGTAACTTGAAGATTGAAGTGACATCAATACAAAAGTCGAGCTACATTCTCTTCTACTCGTTTTACGGTATGTGTTACTTTAATTACTTGCATTGTTTCTTATTTATCATGAGTAGCTAAATCGTTTTCTGGGCTCACTATTGTAACTCTCTCCAACTCTTCTTCTCTTCTAATTTTAATGAAAAAAGACCCAATGAATCATTTGCATGCCTAACTTAAAGCCTTTTTTCTTGAAAGTGTTCTTGAAGGCACATGAGGATGGGTTTGGATTTTTAAACTCTTACTTCTTTTAAGAACGTTTCTTGAAATTTTTTTATTTCATACTTACTTCTTCGCGCTTGATGATTTAACATTCAATTCAAAACGATTTCTTAAAGAAAAGAGTGAACTCTTCCAACCATCTTATGTGCTTTACTTCAAACTTTCTAAAGTCAACCTTAAGTTTTGCCTATGATCAAGTTGAGGCACTTAGGATCTCAATAGAAGAACAAACTGTTGAGTAGTGAGATAGTGAGCCCAGATTTTCTTCCTCATTATAATCAACCAGACAATTTTCGAGCTTTTTAAATCACCTTCTCCAAAGCCTTTTCTAAAGTTGCAATTTCTCTTTTAATCATCTCTTCTTTTCATTCTCTTTTCAATTAAAAAACAAGCACAATTCTTTGTTATTAAACTAAACACCGAAAAGCTTTCATCGCATTCCTCCTCGTGGACACGACCCGTTAGCCACAAGCTACACGGTAATTTCTTAACTCTTTGATTGTTCTTTCATTTTAGCAATCATCAGGTATTAGGTGTAAAGTGATAACATGTCAAGTACCGGTGTCAGATATCAAGTGTCAGGTATCAGGTGCCAAGCATGACATGTCAAGTGCCGGTGTCAGATATCAAGTGTCAGGTGTCAGGTGTCAAGTACCAGTGTTAGATATCAGGTGTCAAGTATAACATGTCAAGCGCCGGTGTAACGGTCCCCTTTTTGTAGACAAAGATTAATCTGATAACTCCCAATTATCCCAAGTCTTCATTTTTATCTCAGAAAAATTCGGCAGCATCTCCCCTAAAATTTCACATTTCTACATGACATAGAACATCAATTTTGACTCCACGACCTACTTATTAATAAGAATTTCGGCCCACACGGCCTACTTATCACAAGGTATAAGTATGTCTCATCCCAAATTATATTCACAATAAATGTTTCCACAAAATATTTTCAGAATACATCTTAATAACATATAACATCAAGGATTTGAATTTCAACACTTCTTCATCAAGTACGATCACCAGTCTTAGTTCTCAAAACATCACATGTATCATAAGTCCTTAGTCCCAAAATATTACAACCGACGAGTTACATACAATAAGTGTACCATAACATAACAAGCTAGAAAAATACTTAAAGAAAAGCATACACATGAAGAGAGTTAACAAAAACAGTATGAATAGCATGTCGTTCGGCCCATTACTAAATCCTCCGGGCTAAAGCAGTCTCTTGCCTTTATCCAAATTTGAAATGGGTGAAAAGAAAAGGAGGGGTGAGCTCAACGGCTCAGTGAGTAAACTATACAAGTTACTAAAATCTGGTAATATGAAATTCTATCACAACCAATCTTTAAGGGGGTCTGAGGAGTTCTTACATGACTATTAAGACTACTACTCCTACCATGTGGCCCTCTCCTACTCATCCCCATATTCTACTTATTTTATTAGCTAAAAGTTTCAACTACCAAACTTTCTTTTTTTACTCAAAATATTCTTTCCGAGTACACAATAAGTGCAAGTTCATCAATTAATTTTCTATACGTGTATTCCTACGTGTATGCCTTTACTCTCGCCTAAATCCCTTATTAAATAATATCACATTCAGACAACACACTATATCCTTTATTAATGGGGCACATACATTCATCACTCATAAGCATAATTCCCCGTCTTCCCCCTCCTACCAGCTCCCGCCCGGCCCCTTCCTCCTTATAAATACAAACAAAGATTAAATATATAACATATATATATACATATATATGAAACATGACCACCGTCTTCCCCCTCTACCGGCTCTCGTTCGGCCCCTTCCTCCTTATAATTACATATATATACAATGAAACATGACCACCGTCTTCTCCCTCCTACCGGCTCCCGCCCGGCCCCTTCCTCCTATAATTACACATGTATATACGTATACAACAAAACATGACCACTATCTTCCCCCTTCTACCGGCTCCCGTTCGGTCCCTTCCTCCGAGCAAACAAGCCAAGTAATAAATCGCACAATCATCATACTATTAGACACATGATTTTTGTATCGTATGAAATGAAACACAATAATTCTTATTAATTACAACATGTGTGAACATGTATAAACCTTATGATTTACAAAGATCCATATTTTTTAGGATCATTACCACATCCATAATTGATCGTCTTTTACTTGTATAAGGGTTCCACTTTACTTTCTTCTTACCATGAATGATAAGTAAGGATTTCGCATACGTTAGATGTAGTGTAGTAACAACATATATTTGTCTCTCAACAAGGTCCATATCGGAAAGTACTTAAGAATTAACCACCCATAAATATGAGTTTCATATATGTTATCATGAAAGATTATGTAGATCTAATTATCACTAGCTTCTACTATGTGAATCTTTAACTTAACTATCTAGGGAAAAAAATGGAAGGAATATGACGTTAATCCCATGATTACTAGCTTACGCTAATACTATGTGAACGTTGTTCCCAAATTTTCCTCAATCCTTCATAACTTTCATACATTATGTACTTGAAATTAGTCCATGTCTATAATAAAAAATAGTGAGTGTAGTAGTCTACTCACAATGTAGATCGATCTCCTCCCTACTCTCCGTTGATCACACTCCCACACAATAACTCTAACAAATAAACATAGAGAATTTAGACCACATATACTATCAACAATAAGAGGAGACATAGACAATTATCTTGTTCACTTTCAGCTTGAATTATCCTCTGAAATTAGGGGTTTTGGAACCAAGAATTCAGATGTAGGGTTAACTCCACACCCCAAGATCAGGCTCGAACCCACGCCTTTCCTCCTCCCTCCGGCCTACGCGCGCCCCCCACCTTTCCAGGCCGCACCCCGGCCTGGCGAGCAGCGCGTGCGCGCGCACTGCTGCTGCTGCGCGTGGCTGCGTGCCTCTCTTTCCCCTGGCTCTGACCGGGGATGCAAAGAAGGGAGGGGAGAGAGATAGGGTGGAGAGTAGGAGGGAGATCTGAGAAATCTAGGGCTTTTAGAAGAAGAAGATACAGAGAAGAGAAAATTTCTCAGATCTGAACGTAAAAGATGGGTAGGGTAAAATGGGTAAAAAGTTCCTTTATTGGTGTAATTTACAAGGTGAGGACCCTCCTCAAGTTGCCACTTGTTCATGCTTCCATCAAGAAGATCCTAACCATAGATCTCACCCCACATGCACACCTACCCCATTCCACTATCTCCTTGTATTATTATTAGTATATTAGTATACACTAGGTTCTAATTAATTAAATCATGATTTTAAAAATACCCATGTAACATACCCTTATTTATACAAGCATTAGGTAACCATACACATAAATTTCATGTACTCCCTATTTACCATATTTCAATTAGGAAAGTAAATCATTCATAACAAATTTTTAATTTTGTTATTATTATATTTATTTTGAGGATAATAATTGAAATAAATCCTTCAACCGATGGTCTTGATAATTAGAAGATGAAAAGATATTAATTAGAAAATCGGTTGTTACAGCCGATATCAGATATCAAGTGTTAGGTGTCAGGTGTCAAGTATAACATGTCAAGTGACGGTGTCAGATATCAGGTGTCAGGTGTCAAGTACCAGTGTCAGATATCAAGTGTCAAGTATCGGGTGTCAAGTATACACATGTCAAGTACCAGTGTCAGATATCAAGTGTCAAGTATAACATGTCAAGTGCTAGTGTCAGATATTAAGTGTCAGGTGTCAGTGTCCAGTATAACATGTCAAATACCAGTGTCAAATATCAAGTGTTAGGTAAATAATAACATGTCAAATACCGGTGTCAAATGTAAACATACCAGTGTCCAGATAATCAATATGTCAGTGAGAGTCATATCATATATCAGGTAATAAAAGCTAGAGTAGCATTAACAAGGCATGAAGCAATAAAAGAAAAGTACTCGCTCAAAATATAATATATGCTTGTTCAAGAGAAACTGTACTCACATAACGAGACATCATGAATTAAAAAGCAGGATAATAATTGTTAGGCATGTAACGATGGTAATAAAGCATGGAACAACACATGAAATGTACTCGCCTAAAATCAGAATGCAATACCGAGTAATATTCGAAAAATTCACGAACACGTGCGAGCATACTATATATATAATATAATATAATTATATATATATATTAGAGAGAATAAGGAAGGAGAGAGAGGATTTGTTAGAGAGAGAGAAAGAGAGTATTTGTTGGAATTGTTTAAAAAAAAAAGGAAAAGTGGAAAAAAGGAAAGAAAAAATAAAGAAATAAAGGAGAGAGGTATGTTAGAAAATATGGAGAGGAAATTAGGGGATAAAGGGGAGGGTAAAAATGGAAAGAAGAAAAAAAGGAAAGAAATAAAAGAAAGAAAGGAAGAAAAGAAGAAGAAAGAAGAAAAGAAGGAAGAAGGCAAAAGGAGAAAGAGGGGAGTGGGGGTGATGGTCGGCGGCCTGGTGGCGCCGGCGCCGGCCGGGGGGACGTCGCCTCCGGCAGAGGGGGGTAGGCTGCGCAACAGCCCCCGGGGAGGAGGAGTTTTTTTGTTGTTGTGTTGTTGTTGGGTGGTGGTGGTGGTGGTGGTGTTGGTTGTGGTGATTGTAGGGAGTTGGAGGAGGAGGAGGAGATGGTGGTGGGGTGGTTGAAGTGGAGGAATTGAGGGTTTTGGTGAAGAATTTTGGAGAAGAAGAGGAAGAAAGAGTGATAGGTTTTGGTGAAATTAGAGGAGATGTGTTGGAATTTGTAGAGAAGGGAAGTGGGGAAGGGAAGTGGGGAGGTGGGGGGTGCGGCGGCAGCGGATAGGGGCGCCGGCGGTGGGTGGCGCGACGGTGGTGATGGTGGAGACGCCGGTTGAGGGTGGAGAGGGGTGTCGGTTTGGAGAAATGAAATGGAGAAGATAGGGAAGGAGAAGGGAAGAAATAAAAGAGATTAAAGGAGGAGAAGGAGAGGGAGAGAATGGAAGAGGAATGGAGGGATGGGCTTGTAGGATCTATAATCAAAGCAACACAACACTAGAGGGGGGTGAATAGTGTTTATAAAAATTTAAATCAAACTACTTGCAGGAAAAAAAATTAACAAGATAAAACTCAGAAAATTCAAATGCAAAGACAAGAGAGTTATCCTGGTTCGGTGCTTGTGACCTACATCCAGTCCCCAAGCAAACCGCTTGAGATTTTCCTTTCCTGATTTGTGTACACCCACAACCAATACCTTGTACACCACTTGACAAAAACCCTTTGCCAAATGTGCACAACTCCTCTTTACAACCAAGAGAACAAACACCTTGTACAACTTTCTTCTACACCAAGAAGACGCCCTTGTACAATACTCCTCTTTGAATGATTACAACAGATCCTATAAGCCTTGAATCTGAATGTACTTGTGGACAAGGTTTCCTATAGGAGGAATTTCAGAAATCTTCACAATAGAGTTTGGAATTTGGTGAAGAAACTGAAAGTGGAACAGGTTTTTAGAAAACAGAATTTTTGGAGAGAGTTTTAGGCTGAAAACTTTAGATTTGAATTGGTAATTTGTCCCTAAGATAATACCCTATTTATAGGTGAATCCATAGTAAGTTAGGGTAGTTATCAGGCCAATTTTGAATTTTTAAACGTTGATAAACATACCAGAATTCACCAACTGCACAGCAGTTGTCAACTGCCATTAGTCGACTTGGATAGGAGCTTAGTCGACTATAAGAACAAAAATTTCAAAGGTTAGTCGACTACTATAAGGGGTAAGTCGACTATCTAATGACTGATACAGATACTAAGTTTCTGAAAAACTGAATGTAGTCGACTATATAGGCACTGTTAGTCGACTAGGTAAGGGATTAGTCGACTATATATTTTGGGAAGTCGACTAAGTTTGATGCCAGACAGAAACAGAAAGTAGGGAAATTTTTGTATAGGTGATTAGTCGACTTGGAAAATATTATAGTCGACTAGGGTATATGTTAGTCGACTATACATGGAGGTCAAGTCGACTAATTCTGATGCCAGAGAACAAACAGAGAGTTGGTCATTTGTTTTAGAAACATTTAGTCGACTAGGGGTTTTCTCAAGTCGACTAAAGGAAGGGTAGTCGACTATACTAGGATGTCAAGTCGACTTATAAATTAGTTGTGTATGTGTTCAAGGCTTTTCACAATATTCTAAAATTACACAAAATACCCAAAATTTGCAACAGGGTTAGAGTAACCATAATGTAGTAGAAATGCTTGTCCATCATTAAAATCTTTCAACTTGGTAGGCTTTAACATTCTCCCCCCTTTTTGATGATGACAACCTGTGTTTATGATAACTACCCCTGGAGCAAAACTCCCCCTGCAGTAAATAGGTTATAACAAATGATATATATATATATATATATATATAATATATATATATATATATATATATATATATATATATATATATAATCAAGTATTCTTGTTTGCCCCTGCAGAAAGTGTTAAGTTTCCCCTGCATTGCCATATCTCAATATCCATCACATATTTTCATAACACACATATGTCAATTTTCTTGTCACAACATATATGTCAATTTTCAGATTTTCAGATATGAAACAGAACACACAGAACATAACACAAACACAGATGTTCTCCCCCTTTATCATTAACAAAAAACAGAAAACATACATGAACATACATTATTTCCGTACTGAAATACACATTAAAAGAGTCTTAAAACAGAAAAATACATAAAAATGCAAAAACTGCAAAAGCAAAAAAAAAAACACGAAGCAATTCCAACGCCATATCATCAAAGGTCGGATCCGGAGGAGGAGGTGGGGGAAAATGTGTCTTGAGGATGTTCAGAATCTCTGTTTGAGTGGATGCAAATGAGTCCATCTGGAGTTGCATATGCTCAAACCGAGTCATCAATAAAGACTGATTTTCAAGCAATTGAGTCTGAGAGTCTTGAATAACTTGTTGTTTGGCATGAAGAGATTCAATCTCAACAGATAGAGAATTGTAGAAGGCATCAGTATAAGAAGGAGGTGGTTGGGATGAAGGTGGTTCAGTGAAACGAGGTTGGGTAGAGGAAGAAGGAGGTTGAGTGAAACTTTGTGGAGGAGGAGAAGGTGGTTGTGGAGGAGGATGAGGAATATCGGTAATTTCATACGGTGAAGAACAGCACGATCAAAAGGTTCGAATACCTTGATAACACTAGTTTTGAAATCGAGATCAATGTGAAATTTCCGAAACACGTGTGACAAAATGCTCCATAAGGAAGGAAGGAAGTATGAGGCTTAACCATAGTATCAAAGATAATTTTTGCCCATTGACATCGAGTCTAGCCATAATTGCATAGACACAAGTGGCTAACTCTCGGGAATAGTAGTTATAGCTCCCGATTTTAGGGCAAATATTGTAGGCAAGGATACGACCTATAAGACGGGGAATTGGTTTCAATTTGTTGTTCGTCATAGGTAATCCTTGACCAGGAAGAAATATACTAGATAAGACCTCTGAATTATCCATATTAATATCATTAATCGAGAGACCGTGATAAGGAATTGAAAGGATACGGCCTATGGATTTAGGGGATAATTTGATGTTAATACCTTTAACCAATGAATATATATGGACATCGTTCTCATTATCTTCAAAGGTTAAATTAGTATAAAACAAGTGAATTAAGAACGGATAATAGCCTTGCCTAGAATCCGTAGAAAACATATGAACAAGACCACAATTTTGTAAATATGAGACAATATCATAATCATAGAAGTCCTCATATTTAACAAATCTACCGGGTAGAATTTCTAAGGATGAAATTCTAAGGAAATCCTCTTCTAGGGCAGGATTTTTCAAAAAAGCCCTAAAATCAACTTGAGAGGAGGAAGAAGATGGTGTGAACTTGGTTTTCTTTGACCTAGACATGCTTAGAACTGAATGTAATGGAAGATACAGCAAGAATAGGAAGGAAATTGCAAAGATTGGAAGGGATTTTACCAAGAAATCAAAGGAGGAAGGAGTTTGGGTTCACAGCTTCTTGGTGTCCTGTAGTCGACGGGTTCCTTCGGCTGGGGAGAGAAATTTGGTGAAATCTAAGGTTTTTGATGAGGGTAAAGGGTAGAATAGGAAAGGAAATATCAAATCAATGGTCAGGATTAAAATAAAGTGAGATCGGATCCAAAACTTAAGGATTCGGGTCGGGTTTCGAAAGTTAAAAAACAAAATCAGAACACAGGTTTTTCACAAAGTTAGTCGACTTGGTGTTTGAGACTAGTCGACTAATCCACTTACTAGTCGACTATTAAATCACTATAGTCGACTAACGTTTTAGAAATCAAAAATCCATGTTTCTGTTGATGCAAATTAGTCGACTAGGTCACTGACTAGGTTCTTTATAAGTCGACTAATAGGTATTAGTAAGTCGACTAATTATGAAAAAATGCCTTTAAAAGATTCTGGAAAAATATTTAAAAATCAGAAAAATTGCAAATGCCCAAATCTCTTCGAAATTTCATAAAATATCTTCTTTAAGAGGTTTTGTAAAAATATCTGCAATTTGATTATCAGTTGATATAAAATTTAGAGAAATATCACCTTTTAAAGCATGATCACGTAGAAATGATGTCTAATATCAATATGCTTAGTACGTGAATGATGAACTGGATTTTTAAATAAATTAATAGCACTGGTATTATCACACATAATAGGTGAGTTTGTGATAGACATGCCATAATCAAGTAAGTTTTGTTTCATCCATAATATTTGAGCACATGCAACACTAGCAGTGATATATTCTGCCTCGGTTGTTGATAATGATACAAAATTTTGCTTTTTACTGAACCATGATACTAGTGAATGTCCAAAAAGTGACAAGTACCACTAGTACTCTTCCAATCAGATTTACATCCAGCAAAATCAGCATCACTATATGATAGTAAATCAAATGTGCTTGATTTTTGGATAAAATAAACCATAATTGGTTGTGTTATTTAGATATCTAAAAATCCTTTTCACTGCTTTAAGATGTGATTCCTTAGGATTTGACTGATATCTAGCACATAAGCATACACTGAACATAATATCAGGTCTACTTGAAGTAATATATAGTAATGAACCAATCATACCTCGATAGAGTTTTTGATCAATATTCTTACCATTTTCATCTTTGTCTAGGAATGTAGTAGTACTCATGGGAGTATTCTTATGACCAGAATTTTTCATGCCAAATCTTTTTAGAAGTTCCTTTGCATACTTGCACTGGGAAATGAAGATTCCATCCTTCATTTGCTTTATTTGCAGACCAAGAAAGTAAGTAAGTTCGCCCATGTGGCTCATCTCAAATTCACTCTGCATGGTCTTAGAAAATTCTTGACAAAGATTATCGTTAGTAGATCCAAATAAAATATCATCAACATATATCTGAATGATTAAGATATCTTTTATTAACATGTTTAATAAAGAGAGTTGTATCTGTTCTTCCCATCTTAAAATCAGAATTTAAAAGAAAACTTTTTAATCTATCATACCAAGTACGGGGTGCTTGTTTTAAACCATATAAAGCTTTCTTAAGTTTAAAAACATGGTTTGGAAATTTTTCATGTTCAAAACCTGGAGGTTGTTCAACATAAACAGTTCCTTAATAAATCCATTTAAAAAGGTACTTTTAACATCCATTTGATAAAGTTTAAAATTCATAAAGCAAGAAAAAGTAAGTAAAATACGAATAGATTCAAGCATAGCTACTGGTGCATAAATTTCATCAAAATCAATACCTTCTTCTTGATTGTATCCTTGTGCTACTAACCTTGCTTTGTTCTTAATGACTTGACCTGATTCATCAAGTTTGTTCTTAAAGACCCATCTGGTACCGATGACTGGATGATCAGTAGGACGTTGTACAAGATCCCAAACATCATTTCTGACAAATTGGTTCAACTCTTCTTGCATGGCAATTGTCCAAAAATCATCCGCACATGCTTCTTTGATATTCTTCGGTTCAATGAGTAATATGAAGGCAATTTGTGTCATTTAGTTCAACTTGGATCTCGTCTGAACGCCTTGATTTATATCTCCAATAACTAAATCATGTGGATGATTCCTTACCTCAACATATGCTTTAGGTAACTCGGTAGAAGTCTCACCATCCTTAGAAATGTTAGTATCATCAGAAGATATAACAATATTATTAATAGGAGTATCTATAATATGATCATCATCATGTGGAGAAGTATTAGAAATAGGCTTAGTCAAGGATTCATCAAATTTAACATGTAAGATTCTTCAATAGTAAATGTTTTCTTATTAAATATTATATATGCTTTACTTTGAGTAGAGTATCCAACAAAAATACCTTCATTAGATCTAGCATCAAATTTATCTAGAGCATCTTTTGTATTTAAGATAAAACATTTACATCCAAAAATCTTGAAGTAAGAAACTTTTGAAATCCTGTTATAAAACAATTCATAAGATGTTTTGTTTAAAATAGGTCGAATAAGCACACGATTTAAAATATAACCTGCAGTAGCAATAGCTTCAGCCCAAAAATATTTTGTAAATTACTGTCCATAAGTATAGTTCTATCACATTCTTGCAAGTCCTATTCTTTCTCTCTACAGCACCATTTTGAGGAGATGCTCTAGGAAATGCAAAGTTATGTGTAATACCATACTTATCATAGAATTTGCAAAAGATTCATTTTCAAATTCTCCTCCATGATCACTTCGAATAGTGACTATGTTTAGATACTTTTGATTTTGAATTCTTTTACAAAAACTTGCAAATTCATCAAAAGTATCATTTTTTTTTTTAGAAAAATTACCCATGAAAAACGTGAATAATCATCAACAATAACAAAAACATATCTACTCTTGTTTAAAGAAGCAACACAAGTAGGACCAAATAAATCCAATGCAACAATTCTAAAGGTCTATTGGTAGAAACTAAATCTTTATATTTAAAAGATGATTAACTTGTTTTCCTAATTGACAAGAATCACAAAAATAATCCTTTTTAAAAGCTATTTTGGAAGACCTTTAACTAAATCAAATTAGAAATCTTAGAAATAGTTTTCATATTCAAATGACCAAATCTTTTATGCCATAAAAAATAATCATTATTAGAAGCAAGTAAACATAAGTTATCATTAGATGATATGCATGTTATTGATAACTCATAAATGTTATTGTTACGAAAACCTTTAAATAAAATATCTTCATGTTAGTATCATAAATAAGACATGCATCTTTTTCAAAGACAATTTTATAACCCTTATCACATAATTGACTAATACTTAATAGATGTGTTTTTAAACCTCTTACCAAAAGAACATTTTCAATAAGGGTTTTGAAATATTACCAACTATGCCGGTACCAATAACCTTTCCTTTGTTATTGTCTCCAAATATCACTGTACCTCCCTTTTTTATTTGAACGGAAGACAGTAGTTGAATGTGTCCGATCATGTGTTTGGAACACCCGCTATCAAGTATCCACTTTTCTTTAAAAAGTACCTATAAGATAAAACAATTTGTATGGTACCCATTATGATAGGGTCCGAAAAAGATTAGCCTTTAGGAACCCAAATCCAATTGGAATTTGGTTTCCACTTGTTAGTATAAACATAGTTATCAGAATCACACACATCATGTATATAAGATGCAATATAAACATTTTTATCAACATTATTTAGATTCTTAGGAACCCATATATTTGCATCTAATTCTTTTGAAATAATATTTCTTTTCACAAAAGAATTATATGGATAAAGATGTGCAGATTTTACAAAATTGGTTTTTGAAAATCCATGACCAACATGAGTAGGTTTGTAAATCTTATCTTTTGAAAAACTAAGACCAAAATGATTGTTAGACATCTTTTGATAAGATAATAAAACATTTAAATTCTCTTTTCCTTTATTAATTTAGTTACATTTTTCAAAAGATCTTCATACTTAATTTTGAAACTAGTCATGTCTTTATCTAAATAGTAATTCTAGAATTTAAAGAAATAGTTTCCTTTTTAAGTAAAGAATTCCCTTTTAAGAAATTTCATTATCCCTTTTTAAAGATGAAATACCTTTTTCAAAATCATCTTTTTGAGAATTTAAAGAAGACGTTTGAGAAATAAACAATGCATTTTCATGATTGAGTTTTTCATTTTCTTTTGTTAAAACTTTATTTTTAATCTTTTCATTTTTGAAATTATTAAAAAGTTCATTAAAAGCTTCTAATAATTTATCATAATCATGTACCTCATCTTCTTGGGACATGAAGCAGATATTGACGGTTTCAGTTGCTTCTTCTTCGTCAGAGGAAGATGAGTCGCTATCATCCCAAGTTACTTGGAAGGCTTTCTTCTTGTTGTTGAACTTATTGAAATTCTTGAAGTGTCCTTTTGATTTCATCAATGGGCAATCCTTCTTTATGTGACCTGGTTTGTTACACTTAAAACAAGTAGGATTATCATTAGTATCTTTATTCTTTTTAAACTTACCTTGTTTTAAGAACCTTTTGAACTTTCTTGAAAGCATCGCCATCTCTTCTACATCGTCATCCGAATTGTCCATATCTGAGGTTGTATGGATGGCAAGTACTTTCTTCTTGGATTGAAGTTGTTGTTCGTCCTTCTTTCTATCTTCGAGTTGTACTTCATATGCCATTAGGTTACCAACAAGGTTTTCTAATGACAATGTTGAGAGATCATTCGCTTCTTCTATTGCCGTAGTCTTCTTCTCCCAATCTGGTGTGAGTGCTCGAAGGATCTTGCGAACTTTTTCGACTTATGTGTATTCCTTCCAAGGATGCTAAGGAATTGGTAATATCGGTGAATCTTGTAACCATATCTGATATGGTTTCATTCATCCTTCATTTTGAATAATTCAAACCTGTGGACAAGAACAGATATTTTAGATTCCTTAACTTTATTTGTGCCTTCGTGTGTTACCTGAAGAGTATGCCATATTTGATGTGCAGAAGTGACTGCTGACACACGATTAAACTCTTCTTTGGTTAAGGCACAGAATAGAGCATTCATCGCTTTGGCGTCAAGATTCGCATTCTTCTTTTGATTATCACTCCAAGCGTTGTAGTTGGTTTTTGGCTTGGTGTACGATGCTTCTACGATGTTCCAAAGTTCTTAGTTGAGCGATTGCAAGTAGATCTTCATTCTACACTTCCAATAGTTGTAGTTGGATCCGTCAAATAGCGGTGGACGTTATGTAGAATGTCCTTCTTTGAATTGTGACGAAGGGAACTCTGTTGCATCCTCGTATGGTTGTTGCCTTGAACCTGCTCTGATACCAAATGTAGGATCTATAATCAAAGCAACACAACATTAGAGGGGGGGTGAATAGTGTTTATAAAAATTTAAATCAAACTACTTGCAGGAAATAAAAATTACAAGATAAAACTCAGAAAATTCAAACGCAAAGACAAGAGAGTTATCCTGGTTCGGTTCTTGTGACCTACATCCAGTCCCAAGCAAACCGCTTGAGATTTTCTTTTCCTAATTTGTGTACACCTACAACCAATACCTTCTACACCACTTGACAAAAAGCCCTTTTGCCAAATGTGCACAACTCCTCTTTACAACCAAGAGAACAAACACCTTGTACAACTTTCTTCTACACCAAGAAGACGCCCTTGTACAATACTCCTCTTTGAATGATTACAACTGATCCTATAAGCCTTGAATCTGATGTACTTATAGACAAGGTTTCTTATAGGAGAAATTTAGAAATCTTCACAATAGAGTTTGGAATTTGGTGAAGAAACTGAAAGTGGAACAGGTTTTTAGAAAACAGAATTTTTGGAGAGAGTTTTAAGGCTGAAAACTTTAGATTTGAATTGGTGATTTGTCCCTAGGACAATACACCTATTTATAGGTGAAATCCATAGTAAGTTAAGGTAGTTATCAGGCCAATTTTGATTTTTAAAACGTTGATAAACACACCAGAATTCACCAACTGCACAGCAGTTGTCAACTGCCATTAGTCGACTTGGATAGGAGCTTAGTCGACTATAAGAACAAAAATCCAAAGGTTAGTCGACTACTATAAGGGGTAAGTCGACTATCTAATGACTGATACAGATACTAAGTTTTCTGAAAAACTGAATGTAGTCGACTATATAGGCACTGTTAGTCGACTAGGTAAGGGATTAGTCGACTATATTTTTGGGAAGTCGACTAAGTTTGATGCCAGACAGAAACAGAAAGTAGGAAAATTTTTGTATAGGTGATTAGTCGACTTGGAAAATATTATAGTCGACTAGGGTATATGTTAGTCGACTATACATGGAGGTCAAGTCGACTAATTCTGATGCCAGAGAACAAACAGAGAGTTGGTCATTTGTTTTAGAAACATTTAGTCGACTAGGGGTTTTCTCAAGTCGACTAAAGGAAGGGTAGTCGACTATACTAGGATGTCAAGTCGACTTATAAAGGTATTTGTGTATGTGTTCAAGGCTTTTCACAATATTCTAAAATTACACAAAAATACCCAAAATTTGCAACAGGGGTAGAGTAACCATAATGTAGTAGAAATGCTTGTCCATCATCAAAATCTTTCAACTTGGTAGGCTTCAACTGGGCTCCCTCCTCCTGCTGCTGCTGTTGCTGGTCCATTGCAGAGAAGGGTTGGCCGGAAGTGGGAAGCATGGTTACAGGAAATGGGGAGAAGGAAAGAGAAAAAGAAAAGAAGAAAAAGAAAGAAAAGAATAGAACGAAAAAGAAAAATAAGAAAATTAATTATTAAACATATTATTAAATATGTATATTAATAGGATAACCTGGGAGTATAAAGTAGAGGAGTGAAGAAGGAAAAAACAAGAAAAGAAAAGAAGGGGAAATAATATTATTATTTAAATATGGTAAAAATTTAACTGTTTCAGAAACGTTCCGAAAAATAGTAAATATTATTTTAAGATGTCCAGTAAATCGGATTTGAGAATTCAATCTGATTTTCAAATTAAAAATCCTGGAATCTTCCGGTGATACCGGTCGACACTAGAATCAGTCAAATTTTGATAAATTTAGAAAAATCCCTAAAAAATGTATTTAGATAAAAAATAAAATTTTAAGAAGTACTGTGAAAGCTATTTCTAAAAATTCAACTCCTTTTGAAAATTAAAATCCAAGAATCGGTCAGCGATGCCCATCGATACTGGTTTTGAAGATTTTGTAAAATAATTCTGAAAAATTTTAGAAAATCATAAAAAATTTAATACTAGAAAACAATATTTGAAACTGAAATTGGTCAAATCGAATGATATGCCGGTATCGGGTTCTCGGTCCAGGTCAGGGCTGACTTTAAGACTGAGAATCCAAATCTGATACCCAAAAACATAAGCAATCCACACCCAAAAACAAATATTGGTAGAAAGTTGAAACAATATGGTCAAAAAAATCAAGATACGTATCTGCGTACGTATTCCGAGAATGGGGTACTACATATAAAGAAATGTACAAGTATGAACAGTATAAAAGGAGGCTTAGAGTCATAACAGGAAAACTCTAGAGCCAGAAGGGGCCTGAAAGGATGGGGCTCTAGACGGTCTGCTGATAATCCATGCTACCCCTGCACCTCTCAGGTCAGCAATTAGGAGATCCACAAGCTCCAAGCTCCGAAACCTGGACATGAGGATTCAGAGGAGTCAGAACTCTTCGGCGAGTGGTGATGCTAATGCCAAGTGGCGTGCGAATATAAGCCACGTGTATCGATAAGTCTGAATCATAAACATGCATTGAAAATCGTATCGTGTGTGCGCGCGCACACACACAGGAGCAGGTAGATATATATAGCAAGTGATATCAAGTAGGAAATACTCATAGTATGATGAGATAAAATCAGGAGACTGGTAGAATAGAACACAAGAAGTAAGGCAGGATGTAAGCAGTTATAATATAATAAATGTCATAAACCAAAAATTTGATGTAAAATCCGATGAAAGCAAACTTGGCAAAGCATACAACGGACACATAGTTGCATCTTTTATTATTATTACTCGTCTTACCCAGATGTCTAGATATGTGAACTAGCGTCTCAGCACACATATTTCACATCTGAGTAAAACAAGGTTATTATTAGAAACCAACGGGGCTATCAACGAACAATATTTACAGTGGGTACCATGCATACCCTGGACCACGGCCCAGGATGTTCCGTTACTGGAGAACGGAACCTACCACAAGGCGATCAGGAGGGTCTTATAGAATGCCCTTTTTTCAAGATGGTACCAGGAAGGAGGGAGCCAGCACTCCCCTCGGTCGCCTGGAGGCCTTCAGGTCAGACCGAAAGTTTTAGTTGCAAAACATACCTAATACCACTGTAAACACGAACATGTATTGATATCCGCAAGTTTCTCCCGACCCGATGTAAGTTGTCCAATTTATGGTTTATAGATAATTATCAGATTTCGGGAATGAGCACGAACAAGTCAGGAATATCAGGAATACAGGTGTATCAGGAGTATACTTTGTACTATAATATATCAGGATGTAAACAAAATGTCAGGTCATTATTCCCGTTATCATGATAATTATAAGAGTCAAGTACGTCATGCGGGGTGTCAGGTGATAGCATGACAAGAGGGTGATATTAGGCAGGTGACAAATCATGTCATAACAAGGAGCAATTGTCAAGTAGTAGCATGTCAGGTGTCAGGGGAGAACACATCAGCTGTCAAGTGATACAGAAAAATAATATTGATAAATGAGATCGGTACGAATACCGAAAAACCATACAGCTTTAGGAAAAAAATAGTATTAGTAAGATTTCAAACTCTTCACAACCATTAGAAGAATTAATAGACTAGTAAGCAAGTAATTAGCGAGCAAGCGACATCCAAGCAGAGCCAAGCAAGTTGGAAGTATGGACAGCAAACGGTGTTTAATACTAGAGCGTCTGGCGAGTTACCGGGACGACTCGGCTTAAAGTGCGAATAGAAAATCCGGCAGCATCTTGCCTAGACGAATCTAGCGGTAAAGCGCTGTGCTAAGCATGCCTACCAGGCGGAGCTAAAAGACCTGACGGTCTGAGTGCACAACTCTTTTGAGGTAGTGGGCGAGAGGATGGAGGCTAAAATACGCTTGGGGTCTAAGCGCACTCTTGGTAACTACTATGAAACTCATAAGGGTACAGGCCTAGAACTATTGGGTAGCAGCCTGGGAGTGGACAGAAGCCCAGAGTCGGTACGAGAGTACCTGCACGAGATGTTAATACCACCGAGCATACATACAAGCGTGATAATATCTACATTACAGTGGACTAGAGAAGCCCGGAGGCTGATAGGGCCCGGAGGCCAAGTAGAGAGCCCGGAGGCTAACGACCACGAAGGGTCGGCCATGCATGGTATAAAGAAGTAAAAATAGTACATCACAGGCATATTATATGTGCGAGAAGTAAACTACTCTAGTACAACATTCGTCAAAGGAATATACATGTACAATAACGTGCACTTAGCCACATACAAATACAAGGGCACAGCCCAATACAGAATACATATAATTCATAATAAATACATGTCGACCCGACGAAGCGGGAAAAATCAAAAAGAGGCGAGGACACCGCCTAAACTTCGGAAAAGCCAAAACCTCAGAAATCCCCAGAACTCGCGAACCGCCATAAAATATAATAAAAAATATATATAATTTTAGAGAGAGAAGAGAAGAGAGAGAAAGAGTTCAGAGAGGAAGAGAGGGCTAGAGAGAGAAGACTTAGAAAGAGAGGAATTTAGAGAGAGAAGATCTAGAGAGAAAGATGGAGTTAGAGAGAGACTAGCGAGAAAGAGAGAACTAGAGAGAGAAATCTAGAGAGAGGAGAGAGTTTAGAGAGAAAGAGAATAGGAGAGAGAGCTGGAGAGATAGAGCTAGAGAGAAAGTTAGAGAGAGAAGTGAAGGAGAGAGAAAGAGAGCGGGAGTGGAAGGGGTTGGCCGGCCTCTGGTGGATGGCCAGGCGGCTGCCAGCGGCGACCCTGCCGCCGGCAATCCTAACAGAGAGAAGAGAGGGAGAGGGAGAGAGAGAATGAGGGATTTGGAGAGAGAAAGAGATAAGAGAGAGAGAGAGAAACCGGAGAGAGAGGGGGGAGAGATCATTAGAGAGAAAGAGAGTATGAGGAAGAAGAGGGGGAGAGGGCTGGTCGGCCCTCTCCGGCCAGGGGTAGCCAGCGGCGGCCCTGGCCGCCAGCGTGCCCAACAGGCGAGAGGGGGAGAGAGAGAAAGTAGAGGGATAAATAGAGAGAGTGAGAAAGGAGAGAAGGGAGGGGGGCGCCGTCCCCTCCTCCACCCACGCACAGGGGGCTAGGAGATCCCTGGCCACGCAGAGCCGCCGGCGATGCCCAGTGGCGCTCAGCCCCCGGGGGCGCCGGATTTGGAAGGGGGAGAGAGAGAGGTAAAGAGAGAGTGAAATTAGAGAGAGATTTTAGAGAAAGAGATTGAGGATTAGTGAGAAAGGGGGAGAGAATTTGGGAGAGATGGAAGTAGGAAGAGGAGCTGGGTACGTTTTCAGGGGAAGGAGTAGAAGAAAAAATGAAAGAAAGAGAAAGAAGAGAAAAAGATAAGGAGAAGAAAATGAAGGAAAAAGGAAAAAGAAAAAAGAAAAGAAAAGGATGGATGGATGGATGGATGGGAAGGGGAGTTTATATGGGGTGAGGTGACGGTTGGTGAAGTCGCTGGGGAAAGGGAAAAAAGAAGAAAGAATGAATGAATGAAAGAAAAGGAAAGATTCTAAAAATAATAATATATAATATGGTCGAGAAATATCGACTGTTTCAAAAAAAAATTCAAAAATATCTAGAGGTAGAAAACATCATCCTAATAAATAATACTAAATCGGTTTTCAAAAATAAAATCCCGTTTTCAAATAAAATTCTGAAGTTAATCGTCAATACCGGTCTACACCGGCTCGGCCGGATTTTGATAAATTCAGAAAAATTTCAGAAAATGTATTAAAAAAAAATAT